>JABFPB010004022.1:0-15749 GCA_022817645.1 Ceratoteleas bidentatus | reverse complement strand
AGATATCATCATTTCGTCGTTACATATCGTGTCACTAATTATTTTTGTATTATTCTTGCAAATTAAGTTTGTTAGTTTGTTCTTTTTCGACAAACTCACCATCTAATAGTTTTCCATGATAGACAGCCATTCCAGCGATACGACCGATAAATTTGAAATAATTCAAATGCTCCTCGTTGCAGAGTCCGGAACATGGATTTATTTGTAAGGTATAATTGTCCCTACAACCAAAATATTGTTAGAAAAATTTTAAATGTTTTTAGTGCAATTGATATGGAACGTATATACTTCAGAATACTAACATGGCGGAGTATTCGAAAAGACCGTAGTAAGGATTGAACATCTCTTTCGATAAAAGGAAAAACCATTCCCGAGCGAGCCCTCCGTAATCCAGACCAACTTCTCCCTCGAATTCAACCCATAACTTCGTTTTAAGCACCTCTACCCGGTTGACCGTGCTAATTATACGATACGAATCCTCCAGAATGTTATTCCGGCCTACTTTTATTTCGAATTTATTAGGTACGTTATTCTGAAAACAACGATATTATTAGAAATCACATCCAATTACAATATAAACTTATTATATTAATAATTGGCAACAAGGGAGATGTTTTCAGTGCATCTTTTAACACTTACTGGTTTTCTTAACTGAGACTTCAGGTATTCATATTTACGTTTATAGTCTCTAGAATAAGGAACGGCCTGCAAAAAGTGTATATTTCATGTTAGCATGAAAAAATGATATTATAAAAATTTTCATGGTCAATGATGAGGTCACTTACAGGACCAGCGATTTGAGGATTCGACATACGCGGGTCTTCCCATTGAGTGGTTCTAGTATCTGTAAATACATTTTATACAATTAAATATGTAACATTAAGGAATAACAACTTGTTTCTTATTGAATAGTAAGTAAACTTACTGTGATCAATGAAAAATATTCTGCCATCAGTATGTACCCTCTCTTCCCAACCCTCTGGAAGTGGACCAAGTTGGTCCATGTCATTTCTCGGCGTAGCAACAGGAGTGTTATGGTGTGGCATCGGACTTGGTCGACCAGTTCTCGGATCGACCCAGGTCGTAGCCCGTTCGTTGTGGTCAATAAAGAAAACTCGTCCGTTTGGCGCAACTTGCGAAGTCCAGCCAGGGGGAAGTCCATCTTTGATCGGTGCTGTACTCCCTGAGTTTGGACTCTCAAGCTACAAAAATTGTATCAAATTATGGCCATTGTCATTCCATTAGCATCGAATTTTGTTCAGTTATTAGAATGTATAGACTAGTTAGAGAATAGATTGATTTCTGCACATGACAAATGGGAGGCAAAAACCTGTTCTACATTTTATGCAAAAAATGGCATGGCAAAGTAGTGTCGAACTTGATCTGGTCGTTCAAAATTGAAACCAATTCAAAACATTCTCATGCTAGGAAAATGCAAATGGAGGTCTGGATACGTTACCTGTTCAGAAGATCGTCTAGAACCAGCTGGACTATCCACATTGTCATCACTCTATACGTACAACAACACGTGATTAATCAAGGAAGCTACTCTAAGTCTGATGAATGTGCTTTGTAGATGTAATTAGTTTCGTTTTCAATGTTGACATGTAACATTACTAATGTCAGTCACAGAAAACTAATCCCACCGAAAATCTCTGAATTTGTCACATCAATTACACTAATACCAAATCTCGTGTACATTCGAATATTTAATGCATATAACTTATGAAACAAATTTACTTTTGCGATATATAGAATAATGGGTACACTTATAGAGTCTTTTCAACATATACATGTGCATCTTTATCTTCTTGAAAAACGAAAGTCTACACAAAAATAATGATATGGATCAACTGAACGGATGTAAACAAAATAACATTGAAGACATGTAAGATTCGTTTATATCAGCAAAACATTCAGGCTGGTGCTGTTCTACCAGAAATTAGGCACAAGTAAAGCAAATGTTGAGATGAGTGACACATTACGGTAGTTAAAAAACAGTCAGAAGGTATTATGCCATGGAAATGTCGCAGATTTGTATCAATATTAATTGCTGATATTGGCTGATTGGCTTATTATTTTAAGCACCTTAATCATTTTAGTATAGTTTTTTTCTGGGGTGAACCCACAACAAAAGTGACCGTTTTTTTACCACCTTAATATACATTGGTTCACTTTAACAACAGCGATTGAACGTAATGACAAGACACCGTGCAAGTCAACAACCAGATAAAGACAAATGACAAAGAAGAGCATTATTATACCTGCTCGTCATTTTCATATCCTTCCTCATCAATAGAAAGAGTGGATTCTGACGAGGTATCCCCCAAATCCCCTCCCAAGCTATTCCCACCCTCACCATCCCCAGCATCCGATTCTTCGTTCTCCGAAGGAGCTTCATTGTCCTTACATACATGCACAAACTACATACCACATGCTTCTTCTCGACTAACTTTTTATATGATAAATTACGAGTTATGGACAAACAACTCTGTAGTTTATCATGATAACGAGTATTGAGTTGTTGAATGAAAAGTCCATGTTAGTTATTGTGATGATTATTCGCAATGCTCGGTTTATACATACAGACAGTTAGAGTTTATAATACACAATATGTATAACTTGTACTACTTACTATTAAGTAGTAACACAGAGTAATGAAAGAAACATGTAAATATTATGAATTATGTAAGTAAGTCCAAACTGAGCAATGCTAAGTAAGGTTAGACAGGAATTGACTAGAACAAAACTAATGTTAGACACAGACAAGAACAAGGTTAAATGGAATGATTTATCTTAGATAAACAAAATGTATAATAACTTTAGTGTAATCGTATTTATTATTTATGAAGATAAATAAAATGTTCTTTCATGTTCTTATGGTTAACAATGTTTATGATTCTGTGCAATGATTTGTGCTTAATATTTTTTACTTCAATGTATAATTGATCGATAATAAATAACTGCATTTATGTAAGATAAAAGGGAAAAAGATTATTATTATAATTGAAGTTATTCAGGTTATAAAAAAGTGCACATAGAAACGCGGGTTTGTATTTATAAATACGTGGAAAGCACAATATTCGACCACTGTTTACTTACAACAAAAGGCTCATAGATCAATTCCAAAGGATAATATCCCCACAAAAACATGTTTGTTCAAAGAGTAACAAAAGATTGGTTAAACTTAATAGTAAATAAATAACTTATCAAATGTTCTTTGAACAGTTTAAATTAAAAAACATTAATCTAACGATAAATCTCTTGCATTCGATTAATACGAACACACGTCATGAGCAAAGGAAAATATTCACTGAACTGAAGGTGAATCGAAGGTGAAATTTAGGTTTCATTCATAGCGCCTCTAGAAGAAATGAATCAAAATATTATTTAGAGTACTATTTAGAATAATATTCTATTTAGAATACATATTCTTTTGTAAAATATAATGTACATTGTAACAAAATATTTATATAATCACTGTTGTAAAATGGTTAATATATTAACTGCTTTCAAAATATTGAAATAAAATATTGAGTTGAGTAATCTTAAAGTGCATGAAACTGAAAAGGTACTCTAGATCACTTAAGGTGAGTTCGATTGATTATTCAAAAAGTTTTTGAAAGATGTTTCGGGTGCAAAAGTCACGATGATGTAAATGAAGTATAATCTATTTTCAGTGTAAATATAATATAAATTAAGTGTTCTTTTAGTTAGAGGTAAGAAGTTTAGCGAAGTTTTTACACGTAGAATTTTTCATTTATGGTTATGTCAGAGGACATGAAATATAACTGGTATATTTCCAGTGTTGTTCCAGTATACAAATGTGCATTGACGGTATACATTTTTTTGTTTCTACACTGGCGAATTTACACTGCGAATCTAAGTTTGAAGATTTTAAAAGAATTTTAAATCTCAAATAAGTGTCATAATGTCATAGTGATAAATATCTGTATTTTTGACAAAAAACCACTTAAGTTACATTCTTGATAAATTTAGTTACCAGCTGTTACATAGGTAGAAAATGCTTTCATTGTATACAATGTTACAAAAAATTATTTGAACAGTTAGTAAATGCCGTTTTAAAAACATTTTCGATTAACTCTACTCAATTTCCAAACACATGTGGAATATTTTTATAACGTATGTACAATGTTAATCCTCACTTAAAAACATGAAAGACTCCTTTTACCACTGTTTTTCATTAGCCACTGAGAATACCAAAATTCAATGAATAAGTTTGAAAAAAGGAAATATAACTTGTTATCAATTATGCAAAAATTGGACAAATGAAGTAATCACAAACAAATGAGGTTTTTCGTTCAGCACTTTCTAAAAACGAGGTCACTAAACGATAAAACGAAAGTTTAAGCGTCAAACAGTAAAACTCGTAAAACGTTGTGCTAAGTACCTGGCTGATAACAGAACTTCGCTGTCTGCTTTCCGCGTCGTCTGCACTAATATGAAATCGTCTTTGAAATTCTGTAGCTGCCGTGTCCAAGTTGTGACGTTGCTCCTGACTTACTCCGCCCGGTGTTGTCGTATTACTACAAAACAAACACATTTCAACCATTATAATGCAAAACTGACGACGATCCCATGCAAATCAACTATGTTTATCGCTTACTGTCAACAACGAAACGCGCGCCACTTTTTGTTTCACTTACGCACTGACTACTTTTTCCCTATCCCGTTTACGCACATTTTCATAATTCATCATGCCTTTATGTAGAAACAAATTGGAGGTCTGATTTACAGTTAAAAGACTGACGTCATGCAATTGATACTCAGCATCTTTTTTCTCAATGCAGGAGTCAACCTAGCTAAATTTGTCGTTCATTTTGTCATGTAACCATCAAGTCCAGTCATTTTGCAGCCAATTAATGAAATTCAAATTGTATCCAACGTGACGCTCGATTTAATTGTTAGAACTTATGCTTACACGGCTGTTGGTCGTTCCCATTGGGTGAAGCGAGCTATATGATTGACATAGTATGTTCTGCCATTGGCATCCTGTCTTTCTTCCCATCCTTGAGGTAGTACGCCATTAAACATAATAATCTAAAAAATGGACATCATGATTATTTGAAAAAATCAAATTAATCGATTTATTTGATTTCAATCAATGAAATCATAATTTTAATAATAGGAATTAGTTTTTATTTTTACTTTTGAAATCAAAATAGCTATTTTGGCCATTTGATGTCCCTTTAACCAGTGTAATAAAATTAATGATAAATAAGTAAAAAACAAATGAATAAAATTAGATATGAATTAAATCATCAATTTAAAAAATCATTTGAATTAAATTTCATTATTTTAAAAAAAATCATGTCAACCCTTATCTAAAGCATTATTATACAACCATTAGAACATGTTGGTATACATGCTTTTACTTTTCAAACTAAAAATAGTTTATGGCTCATGACAACATAAACAATAAAACAAACCTCCGCAGGTTGTTCAACGGGACTGTTTTCTGACGACGGTGTCGGCTGGTCCAGCATCTCCCAGCCCCCTGAGTCAGGCTCATTTTCTCTCCCCTCGCCGGTGTCGATAACGGGATAGTCTGATATATAAGCATGGTACACCTCCAAAGTCCCTTTAACTCTTGATCTCAAACTGGAATGATTACTAGGAAACAAATTAATTGTGAACTTTGTAATCACGCGGCTGCGACTCGCAAGATACATTGGTGCGCCAAATTTACAAGATTCCCATTTAGAAAAACTGCCTTTTCTACCTCTGCTTCTTCTCGATATTCGTTTTCAGTAAATTATCACTACTGCTGATACTTCCAAGTGTATAAATACTCAAGTTACGTTACAATGTGGCACTGCTGATAGATAAGTCGGTAGCAATGAACGCGGGTAAAATATTGCAATTGGCTTTGCAAACGGACAAAGACGTTCGCAGAAGAGCATACCTTCGTGGTCGAAGTATGTATTGCTTTGTAGGAATGTAACGACCCTCTTGTTCCATTGGCAAGTTAATCAAAGTCAACTCTACCATTCCCAAAAAGTCATCTCTCGTCAGTCGATTCTCGTCGAACACTTGAAGTACTAATTTATGTTCCACCGGCTTCACCTGAAAAAAGCGACTTTGTCAATGGGTGAAAAAGGTACAGTTTTACACTCATACCACTAAAACAACGACATTAGAAAAAAATTATTATTTAGACCATGTTTTATCCAAATATATTTATTTGTCTGAAACAAAGACTTTATTTGTATATGATAAATTCTTTATGTAAGTAGAAAAAGATCTCATTTAGTTCAAATAAAAATTTCATTTGACACATCTAAACATCTAGTCACTTTAAATGAAGGAACTTTTTTTTTTTGCTTATAGATAATAATTTTCTGAAATAAATCTATTTATTTATTTTCGATAAAAATATTGTTTTCTGGGTAAATAATAAATGATATTTCATAGAAAACATTAAATTGTTTAAAAAGAACAAATTCCATGACCTCATGCTCAGTCACAAATTAAATTTTAATTGAAAAATGAAACCTTCATTCATACATATTTGATTCATTACGATGACCAGCTATTCATAATTTTGTACAATAAAGCACCCGTTGTAACGTGATGTCGTTGCTGTTGACAATCGTTACACCCTATTCGCCCGCACAATTGAAAACCGCGACAGTAATTATTTAGATTCAATTACTTTTCTTCTTTGATAACTTTCCACGCATATCAACGAATATGCATTACATCACTTTTGAACTGAAATACAGTTTGAAGCATAACATTTCTTTGTCGTCAATGTATTTAAATAATCAATTAATGTCAGCACATTTGTCATGCATCCATTGCTGCATATAACAGAAAAATCAACAAACTGTTGTTCAAACGTGTAACCAACATTAAATCCCTAAAGAATAAAAAGAAAACAATAATATGCACTATCGTGCTATGTGTCATTGTACCTAACGCTTATGTAAGCAAAGGCCAATAACAAGGGCAGTGCCAATAATTATTGCATTTAGCACACATACAACATTAAAATCACTCCGAGATGTGAGCAAAGTGTAAAAATACTGGTGTTCACTTATATGATCAGTTATAAGTTTTTGACGCGACAAACTTGTGTGACGAGGAAATTGTCAAGATAAACATTGACAAACATTCGCAAGTGTCATTGACATAGTTATCAACAAAACTCAATTAACGCCAATTAAAATCGCTTGCCAATCAAGCTCCCTTTGAAATGTTCTTTCTTCAATCAAAGAACATTTCTGTTAGCAATTTCACTGTGTTCGGGTAAACAAATAATCTATGACCAATCAAGTCTAGAGAAATTGTTAATATTGATTGCAATTCATACACCACTTGATGCAAGCAAAACAGAATTTTGTGCTGGGTGAAAGAACGATTGAATAAAATGGATTTGTAACATCTGTCATGTTCACAGAAATGTTACACATTACATGCACTTATCGCACAATTTTGTATTACATAATATATCTATACAATATGGTCATCCATAATAAAAGTAGGAATACATTGACCATACAGGAAACATATATTCTGAATTTATTTTTTATACGAAAATATATTCCCTATTTTTGCAGTATGTTAGGAATATATTTTCAATTAATGAAATATATTAGGGATTTATTTCTAATATTTGTAAATTATTGAGAATATGCTTCCCTAATAGAAGTAGGAATATTATACATATTGGAAACAATTATTCTTAATATATTCTTAACGTATACCCAATATTTGACACTATATACATATATTTCAATGTTTACAACAGAAGTAATGCAATTATTATAATCATTTATGTATAACATGCTGGTTGATGTGCCGTTTGCGTTGTAGAATAATGATTACATGTGGACTGCTGCACTCTTAATGATTCTTATAATATAAAGCTATATTTTGAATCTAGTTTCTTAATGCAACATTGTTTAACAACTTTACAGTTATATATAATAAAAGTGTTTTAAAAGTAAATAAAATGTGCAACTGGTTTTGAGATGCTTGTGCCTGTGCATGGAATGTTTAATAATAAAATTCATTCCATACGTAATTCAATATAGATGACGTCTTAAAGATCAAATTGCAATTTACGTAAATGCATTACCATAAATGTACCAGCAACAGATATGTTGAGAATCGTTGTTGTACACGAATTTTAAACTGCCCAACGTGACGTATAAAATGATTACTTAATTTAATAACGCATGTGGAAAAATCAATGTAACATGACCTGTTATACATCCATTACATGTAATTGTAACCTTGAAAAAGTTTTGTCAATTGGTGGCTATTTTGTGTCGAATTCGTGTGATGTCTTTTCAACATTCTCAGTTGCAAAGGCAATCGTTTCCGAACAAAATGGGAAATGAAAGCAGCGAGACATAAAGCGAGGCTTTCGATAAACTAAAAATATTTTATTCACAGCTCGTTTGATTGCATTGTGTCAAACAACTCTCAGCCATTTTTATTTATATGAGACCAAGATATTAATAAATATTATAAGGAACCTAAGTACCTAAGCCTTATCAACACAAAATATTATCATTTCCAGCTGTCAGATATATTTACAGCCTAAATTTGGAAGCTGCCAATTTTCTGTGACAAAAATGAGAAATAGAATAAAGGCAATAAAAACCAACATTTGTTTAGCCAGTTTTGGAAAAAGCAATTGAAATGTCATTGTTACTGCTTCCAACTTCTTTAAAGACCTTCCTGAAAAGACGCAATCTTACAATCTTCCTTCAATTCATTTCCTTATCATTTCCTTCTTCAATTTTAATTTCTGTCTCTAATGCAATTACATATTAAATGTGTTGTAAATGTAAAACTGCATAATCCAATCCCTAATAAATACATTTTAATCACAATAAACCATACCATTAGATCATGTTTAAAAGGTCAAAAAATAGGAAGAATTTAAAGTCAACTGAACTTAAATGAATATCTAATTCTTTCAACTGCTTTTTCGGAAACAGCCAAAATGCACCTTTCTTGGAAGGCTCGAAGAAACCGTTAAAGGCGACGAATGCAGAAAAACATTAGCCGCTGACGTCGGATAAAAAATGCCACGCGACCTTGCGCGAAACAACAACGAAAGCGCGATAAACAACCTTTTTCCTCCGGGCGCAAAAACGGGCTTACATAAACGCTCGCGACGAAAGACTCTTACCTGAAAGACGAACTCCTCCTCCCAGACGGGGTTAAGCGTCTTCTTCTTCGTCTTGGTAAGTACACTGTCGACCGGCAGGTTGCCGATGATGGTGTTGAGCTCGACGCGGACGTACGGGTCGCTCGCGCCGAAGATGTCCTTCTTCGCCAGGTGGTGGCCCGCGACGACCTTCAGCCGCAGCTTGCTCACGGTCTCGTCCCTCTTCCGGAAACAAAACAAAACGGAACGTCAGACGCGGCACTCTCCCCGAGGAGCGACTCCCGGGGCCCGCCGCGACGTGGGGAGAGCGCCCTCTGAACGCAGCCCGGACTTGTCAAATTGCTACGTACGCCATCCCTATCGACGCCGCCGATCGGATTGTAACCGTAAACATGTTCGTCTGCCATGAACGCGCGACTTTGTAGCTGCTCGGGCGCGTAAGGACGGCCGCTTCGGCCAATTCAGCGGGTGACGCGAGTTTCGTTATACGCCATCAAGAAACCTATTTTATCGCTTAACCCCACTCGGCCGCTTATCCGTCCTGTCCGTCCTGTCACAAATATCGCACCAACCAGACGGATGTGACAACACGTCGCGCTAAGGCGACGGCATGCTCGAACATGGCGGAACGCGCACGCGACCACTCGCGTTCAAACGTGACTCATCGAGCGGCTTTTTTCAATTAGCCACGACGCCGAAGCACGAGAAACGAGCCCAGGCGAGCGACACCCAAACGGAATCGGGCCTCTCGAAGTCGCCCGGGCGAACGTACAGGAGATTTTACGACTTTTGACAAGTGTCACGTGACCCGGGGTTTGACGTTAAATTTCGCGCGCAAAATTTGAATCCTGCCGAGCGCGACGAGGGATCAGGACGATGCGGGTTGTGGTTTAGATTCGAAGTGGTGTTTGTTTTTGAGAGGATTAGCTGATTGTTATTATTTAGGGCTGTTGAAAATCGATGGGCAAATTCAGTTTTTGATTTAAAGCAAATTTGTTGAATTTGGGAAGTAGGTTTGCTGAATGTAAGATATTGATTGGAAAAGAAAGTTAAATTAATATATATTACACTTTACTGACCATGATGTGATAGTTAGAAATAATGCTTTCGGAAACGATTGGATATATAAAACTGAAAAAAAATCATACGAAAACTATCAGAGATTCCTTCCTATTAAAACATTTCACCTGAAACCATTAGATACATATAGAAACACTGACAAAAACTGCCTACATGCCATTACCCCAACAGAGCTGAAAATTCAATAAACGTTTGACAAACATTTATTGAATTGTTCAAAACGTTGAGGGAACCGACCCCAACAGAAGATAACGTTTTAAAAACGTTTCTACAGCCTAAAAACGTTTCTAAAACGTTTTCAAAACCTAAAAACGCTTTTAAAACGTTATGCTCTATTGGGGGGACTAATATCAGGATGTGGGACTAATATCAGCTTCTCTAAACGTTTGTGAAAACATATGCTGGAAGATATCAACAAAAAAGACTTGTTTATATGTAAGTGTCCTGGCTGAGAGTATTAGGGCATCCTCTTGACATTTTGGAGGCTTGAGTTCGATTCCGAGTGATATCTTTATTTTTAATAGAGTAAACGTTTCCAAACGTACTATAAACATTCAGGAAGCCTTTTGATAATTTGAGAAATTATTAGAAATAAATTATCGCAACGTTTGTGAAACGTTTTTAGCGACGTTGAGACAACGTTTCGAGAAACGTTCAGAGAACCTCCCACAGCCGGAAAATAGTCAGTTCCTTGAATGTTTATAGACACTTTAGAACTGTTGCTTACAGATTTAAGAAACCTGTAAGCAACGTTCAACTAAACGTTCGGCAAACGTTTAATAATCTTTTCGGCTCCGTTGGAGTAGGACTGAATTTTGGACTACTTTGACATGGAATTACACGGAATCACAATTAAACGCAATTACGAATGGGCTCAAAATCTCAGACTAAATCTTATGTAAATATAAAACGTGACAAAGTATTGTCTCACATTTTATATTTTTATATTTATTTATATAAAAAAGAGTTAACTAGGTTTTTACGTAGAAGTACGATATTATATGCATTCCCACACTGATGGTCCAAAATCATCAAATTACAAATTCGGCCACTTTACTTGAGGTCAAAACCAGCACAGACACATATAGATACCTAACAGAATATCTCCCGATTTCTAGGCATTCTGCGGAGAATCTGTGCGTTTACGTCCATGAAACTAACGAAAAATCTTCGGAGTTTCGAGTTTGTCCGGAGTTTTTCACAGATATTTTTTCTGGAAATCGAGATATGTTATGTTAGGGATACAATTAGAATCAGACCTAATGGTTTCTGATGTAATTTTTTACTGGGTACCTAATTATCGATCAAGAGAAATATTAAACACTTTCTTTGTATGAATAAAACGACAATGTATAATATAAATAATATTCTCTATTAACATTTATACTTTTTCATTTCAACTTTCATTTTCCATTACAAAAAAAATAAGTTTTGCATGCTGATTTTTATTTTCACTGACAAGTTGATAATAAGTTGTACTTTAAAAAGGATATTTTTAATCGAATTGAAAGGAATAATGATGATATAATTATGAACATGTTCGATTTTTACAAAATTCATTTCATTTGAGTTAAACTCAAACAAGTAAAAACCAATAATATCTAATTGTTTTTTTAAGCAAATTTTATCAAACAATATTGATTAGGGTAACACTGTATTTCTTTTAATACATTAATAGGAAAAGTTAAGTAAATATTTGCAAAATACTTATTCATAAAAATTTCTTTATTTTAAATATGAAACATGATATCCTGCGGACATAGTAGAATTCATTGAAGTAAATATAATTAATATGATATTTACTTTAAGAAATATTCAGATTTGTATTTAACATACGATATTAATTAAATGTATTCAACTGTATCAGTTGTCTTCAACATACGATATTAATTTGCAATTAATTTAGTTAATTGTTAATTCATCAATTAAGAAAGGACAATTTCCAAGAGGAAAGTATGAACCAGACAAAATTAATTGAGTAAAAAAATGTTTCTCTTGTATTTATTTGAAGTTTCGTACAGAATATGAAATGTTCTTTCTGCAGCGCCAATTGTTCGTCATTTACATTGAATGCAAAAGCGGATTAAGCGAAACGTTGATGAAACGCGAAAAGTAGGTGACGAAATAAATGTATTTATCACGGGCGATGTTATCAGCAAATTAACAGCGAAACAAAATTAACAAGAATAGATACACGGTCGATACTGTATTATTAGAATTATATCACACGTACTGCCAGTAAAAAGTGCCTTTAATATCATTCGAGTACACTTTTCGCTAAACAAACGAAAACCCGCCATCCCTTGATAACCATTTTTCCCGAAAAGCGCGGCGATCTCTCGCAAACACGAATCTCTTTCTCTAATTCCCCTCCTTCTTGCCGTTCACATATTCTACAACTACGCGAAATAAAAACACAAAATCGCTCCTTATCGGCAATGTTAACAACACTCGCAGAGCGATCTGCGACGTTGCTACTCGCAAATATTACTTGCCAGCGGTTCAGTCAGCGACAGTCTGTGAATGCCCGCGTAGTTCTGCTGGAAGTTCACTTCGCGGTGCTGATCGTTCCAGGTGTTCGCTCGGCGTCGGTGTCGCGACGAATTCACATTGGCGTATATCGGATAAGTCAACGTGCCTGGCATTTTCGTCTACGCTGTCTCACGTTTACAGCCACCAACTCCAATCATCGCAAAATTTCGCGTCTTCCTGCGCAAAACGGCTGTTTTTACTTTCCACGCGAAAAAAACGAAATATCGTCGTTACATAATTTGTTGTTCGGCGTGAAATTCAGTTCACTCGGCGCTAACGCAATAATCGGAGAAAAAGTTGTCGACGACTGCACTGTACAACAAAAAGAGCGCGGCTCTTCTTCACTCGGCGTATTTCGTCGCGCGTTCGATCGACAAACGAGTTTGACTGTCGCGGCGGGCAGACGAGCGGCGCGTTCGCTACATTTCCGCACCAAGTCAGCACTAACCGATTTAGCGGAATGAATAGACGGTATCGGGAAAAAAAGACGCAACATCTCCCGAAGATAAGAAGGCCGTTTTAAATCACACAGATAACGGCGCGCTAAACTTGAAAAATGCGCAATGAAGCATCGCGATAAAAGCAAGACTATGAACTTACGTGGAGGCGCGCACAAATTCGTTATTGCCGAGGAAAAGTGCAGTGCACGGTTACAATTCGTCGAAAATACGAGTCGCAAAAAAAACGAATCTCTTACGATAGAGACGTGCGACAAGTAGAGAAGCGAGTGTACAATTGAAATTCATTTTATTTAGAAAACTGCACGTTTGTTCTGTTACATCACCCCGATAATACTGACTTTCGTTGACGTAAAATCCACTTCTTTCTCTGACCCAATGGTTAGTTATTGATTCGATTTACAGGTAGAGAAATTGCAAACAAAACGATCTGAGCTTTGCAGAAATTTGAGTTCAAGCTGATTGCCGAAAACAGTTGAATTATGCTCGACTTAATGAAAGAAGCATTGACGAATGTAACAATTTATTTCTTAGGTGATAATTGCTGAAGTACATTTGGTTGTAAGAAAAGAATCGGAGTAAAACCGTTGCTCTCCCGATTGACAGAGTCGTCCCTTTTAATCGTGGATCTCGACTCGAAGGTTCCCTTCCAGTCGTTCCCCTCGTCAAGAACAGTCCGAAAGCCACCGTTTCGGACCCATTTCCTCCAAGTCGGCAAATTAATCGACGCATGTCCGGAACTGCGAAGCTTGCTAGGAACTGGTCGTGTGCAACGGTATGACGAACTTGGGTCCGAATGGCGAGCGGTAATTGATGCCCACGTCGAAGTAAACGCGGTCCGGGAATGCCAGGTTGCACAGGTACAGGCGACCGTTGTTGTCACTGTGCGAAAGCGGCAAGCCACCGAGTAAACTGAATTTACTCATGATGCCTGGAGTCCCGGAAGAGGGCGGCTCGATCGCCAGTACGGTGGCGCGGTTGTTGCTGGCCCACCTGCAGGCATCAAAAATATTTATTTATTTATTTATTTATTTATTTATTATTTATTTATTTATTTATTTATTTATTTATTATTTATTTATTTATTTATTTATAAATTATCCACTTGATTATCGATTTTTGGACTTTAAGCATTTTCTGAAAATAAGTGTTCGGAGACAGGGTGTGGTGAGAAGTAACAAGAAACTTTAGCGATTCTATCGAGTGTATCAAATATCTCTAACATTCGAACAGCTATACAGTTGGCGAATGATAAGGGTATTTTTGAAAAAAAATGTCAAAGTTGTTGAAAATATGTCGAATTTAGCACTTTTCACAGGTCACCCCAAAAGTGCCTGAAAAATGAGGTGACGAAAAAATGTGAACTATGGCGAACGAGCGTAAAAGTAGACAGGTGAGTGTTGTTAGTTTTGTTAGTTTTCGTTAAAACTAGGTCCTGTAAGATGTCATTTGATGCAATTTTTGCGACAATATTTGTTAGAAAAATGTGAAAAAAATGCAACTTTGTTGAAAAATAGTTATCGGTTAAAAAGGTTAAAACGATGCGGATCAATTGTATAGTCCATAGACTATACAATTATGAAATTAAATTTTTTTAATTAAATTATGAACTTAAATGTCATTTTCAAAAATATTGGAAAAACACCTACAAATTGAGGCTACAACCAAGAAATACCCCTTAAAATGAATAACAAATAATGACAATTTAATTCATCATTAAAATCAGCTTGGAATATAAATATATTTTTATTCCTCAGTTATTTTAACTTTAAAAAAGAATAATTTTGTATAATTATTTTAAAAGATTGTAGATTAAGAATTGCGACATGGTCCCACCTGGCCACATTTGTGACCGGAGTCACATTTTTCTGCGAATTCTCCTCGCAGAGGGCGACCAAGATCAAGTCGACAACCTGCGGCAGCTTTTTCATGTCGTGTTCGACAGGATTACCGGTCAGCTTGTAAAGAGACAACTCTTGCAGTAAGAAAATATCCTCGGTGTTTTCGACATAAACGTAGGTCTTAACACCGTGACTGGAAAGTTGACGCGCGCAATTCACCCCGGCAGCTCCAGACCTGTGAGGCCCACAGAGTGCCACAACGGTTGGCCATTGGTGCGCATTGTTTGGATTGAAACGATGCCCACCACCCAGTAGTTGAAGACTTATTTCAGTTGCAGCGCGGCCCAGAAGTTCAACCTGTTTGCATGAAAATGAGATTAATAATAATTTTCATTCTTCAATAGGGGTTTTATAGTTTAAATCATTGGTATGTTTAAATGAAAGTTACTTTTTTGAAAACAGTTTTTTGAGTCAATTTACCGTAGGGTTAATAAAAATCATGATTTAAAAAAAATCAAATTAATAAGATTTTTTTATTAAATGTATTTAACATAATATTATTATGATATAAATATGTCAAATAATATAAATATCATAATTTTTTATATGAATGATAGTAAATAATTGATCAACAATAATATGATAGTTATAAATAATTATATTAATCATTGAAAAATATTTGATTTTGTT
>JABFPB010004021.1:0-15752 GCA_022817645.1 Ceratoteleas bidentatus | reverse complement strand
ACTACGCGAGCACGCCACCGCCGCCGCCACCACAGTCGCACGCGCAGCCCCGCCAGGGCGTCATACAACGACACAACACCCAGAAACCGATGCACTACCCGCCGCCACCACCAGGCCTGGAGGCCTTCTCCAGTCTGGTGGACATTGCGGTGCAGCAACCGAGCCTGCCAGTACCACATTCGCACACAGGCCATCCGACACCCAGCAGTGGCAGCCACGAGGGTTTGGGCAAGACTATGGCTGACCGGCTGATGGCTGATCGGTTAGTTTTGAATTTGGGAATGTTTCAGAAGGATGTAGTTTGTTTAAAAAAATAAGAATAAATCGAAAATGCCATAGATCCGCATCAACGTGCCTTCTCAATTTGGCTTGTTCTTGTAATTGGCAATTCAATTCAACTTTGACCGCCGTTTAAAAAATTGACAGATTCAAATTAAACCAAATTAATACCACTTGAAGCGCAACTCGTTAGCTTCATTTTAACCTCAAGAGCATTAATTCCATCGAGACGATTCGGCTACATCCCAGCCTTTTCAATTTTTCCAACATTTCAACAAAAAACGGACTTTGAAACGCGACATTCAAACGAGAATTGCAAAAAAATGGCAGAAACAACCAAAACCCAACAAAATTCGTTTTGTAGCGCCGAATCTCCTCTATCGATTAAACCTACTCGCGTTTAAATTATACAAAGTACGTTGCAAACGGGTGATAATAATGTCAGATTCAACTATTGCACAACGTACTTTTTGAAAAGTAGTATTCTACGTTTCAAAAATTGCAACGTATACCACCGAACTTCAACAATTACGTTTTACTTACCCTAACCTAACATTACCGTCACAGGAATCATAATATACATTGGAATATTTACAACGTGATTTTTCTCCGCGCACGTTCGGAAGACCGCAAGTAATCAGCCTCGGCGTCGAATGAACTTTAACACATGCAAACGCCATAATGCGAAAATGGTTAATTTAACTGACGCGCATTTATTCTTTGGTTTTATCTCTAGAAACTAATGGAGCGAGAAATTGGAATAATTGAAACTTGTACGAACATCCATTGAACTTTGCGCTAACTTTATTTTCATTTCATATATTAAAGCCTTTGATGAATTCGACAATAATTAAAGGCGCATCACCGCGAGCAGCTCGATAACATAATTGAATAATATTAATGGGTTTTGTTCAGTTCAACTCCTGATTATAAATATCACTAATCGCATTATTTAACGGACTCGCGGTCGTTTACAATGGACGGCACGCCGCAATCGACTTAGAAAACTCAATTTCGCCGAATTCAGCGAGCCAAACGCGGAATTTAAAACGCATTGCGCTTGTAATGACCGGCGATAATGAATCTGCGACGTCACTGAACAATGCATAATTAAAACGCGGCAAAGCGCGCGCGGCCGTTCGTTTTTCGCTATGCGCGACCGTTACAAAATGGCGCGCGAGCGCGATTCAAAATGTCCCGCGTAACTGTGTCAGTTAGTGGGCTTTGCTAATGAGAGCGAGAAAAATCTCACGGGTTTGCTACAAAAACTTGCGGCCCCGTGTTCCAGCGAGCGAAACACTTTTACCGGCGTGGCTGCAGTTGGTGGGATAGCCCCCCGCGGATTGTCGTTGCAATATTTATGGGGTTGCTTGCACGAACGAGCAATTTTCACTTAAACGAGTTCGCTTCGTTGAATGTTCAATGCTTAACGAACACGCACGTTAAAACGAGTGTAAACGAATACGCTACAAAATACATTAAGCAGAAGTAGGGGCAGGGAGAGTTTCGGCTTGTCAACGGGACTCGAAAACAGAGCGCCATTATGTGCCTATCAAAAATTCATATCCGCGCAAGAATTACAAGTCGTCGAGTACCGGCGCGTTGACAGCGGAAAGTGCCGCTTGCTAGTGGGGACAATTAACGCTGACGCATATTGGCGAGTCGATTATACGGTGTTTGCTGGTCGGTTTTTCTTGGTGCAGAAGTTTAGGTGACAACAAATAATTGTGCAGCAAAATAATTCTATTTTAGGTTAGGTCTTGAAATGGTAGATTCCTACGGTGATGATTGGATTAAATATCTTTAAATAGTTTTTATTTTAGGTAACCAGATTTTGTAAATTGGAATCCGTTTATTGTAGGTGTGCAGAAAGGTTCGCGTTTGCATAAATATCAATTTTGCTGTGAATAGTTTTATGAAATACTAAATGTATATTATACTTTGAGCAAAACTTTGAGCAAATTTAAGGTGGGTAAATAGATCGCACGTAACGATAATTTCACCTATATAATGCATTTCAAACGAATCGTTGCGGCCCTCGTTTTCCCAGCTGGAAAAAATCGTGGCTTCCGATAAAAAAGCGCGCGACATCTTGTGATTAATCAACCGATTTGAGCGGTCCTTTCAGCCCCACCTACGTGTTTCACCCTTGTGTAATGTAGAAAAGGAAAAAAACTGGTGGAAGCGGTCGGGATGCGTTCTCACCTACAAAATAAATTTTAATTTTTCTTTAAACTTTCAAATTCTAATAGCATGAAACAACAAAAATTGCAATAAAACTTCCTCGCACTGTTCCTCCATCGTCTGTACCTACTCAGAGAGAAATATCTATACTGTACAAAAATCTGAAAATTCCGACATCATTTTCATGATATATCACGCAAAAGTACGTGAAATATCACGTAAAATTCCGATTTTCACGGAAATTCCAAATTTCATATTTCGTTACCGATTCGGAATTTTAATTTAAAAAAGGTATTTAAAAGGTATTTGTTTAGAACTAAAAAATAAATGGCCAAAACACAATTCTGCAAATAACATTTTCGTCTTATTTTGTGTCGTCGATTATAGCCATAAAGTTTGTTGAGGTTGTTTTGAAACACCCTGTATATATATATATATATGTCCATCTGATATATGTATAATATACATCACGTTGTATCAGAACCTCATTCTCTTATTTGTATTATCAGTTCATACTATGATTTCATTTTGTTTGGTCATTTCCAGTTCCCAGACAAAAAATAACCTAACATTTGTACACGAAATGAAATTCGCAATTTTATCGGAATTTTCCGAAACACGCTATCCTTTTCTACCGTTTTTCATTTACTGGTTTGTCGAATTGTTTTCCTCGGTAAACCACGTGGCCAAACACGTCGATTTTAGCGCGCGACTTGGAGCAAATAAATTTATTTTCGCGCCAAACGAAGAATGGCCGGCGGATCGAGCGTAACGGACATTTTTCACCGTCCAAGTCAATAACACGAATGCACCAAGATGACGAACGAACGAAGCGTGGCGAGACGGGCGGAACGAGTGGCCAACGAGTTGAAAATGTTCGGAGGTAAATAAAGTTTTAAATTTCCGCATGTGCGACGGTGTGCTGCCGTCCCATTTCTGGATTATCTGCATAATATATCTGTAATGCGCCGGAGCGGTGTCGGAGGGTGGCAAAAGTTGCCTTCTCCCGGGCTTTCGGCGTAACGTATAAAGAAAGGAGGGTGGTCGGGGAGAGTGCCACGAACACGGCGCTTAAATAACGCGAGTTTGGATTTATAGTAATACTTTTATGAAATAATGTTAGTGGCGGATATTAAGGCAGACACTGGCAGCGTCGTTGGCTAAGCGCCATCCGGATCCTTCCTTTTCGTAACTCAAACCTTCGCGCGCCTAAAACCATCTCGCGCCATTTTTTACGGGTATAAGGCTGCGTACAATTCTCAAATAACAGAGCGTAATCAAGTGCCTTTTGAGTGACTCCTCGCGACGAAACATTCATCACTTTCGCAGACAATGAGGTAATTATCCCGACTTGCAAACCCCGGCGTGTCCGGTTACGTACGCAAATGATTACGTGTGTAAATCATACTTTATCGATTTGGAGATCAAGGTAGGTGTCTTAATGGCGAATAATTGTATCCGGATTTTCCTTTTCGTTGCCACCAGAAGCGTTGGTCTATCAGATTTTTACTGAAAGGGAAGATACGTTTGTCTGAGGAAGTTACTTCGGCAGCTATCAGTTCCCAGAATTTGTATTATTACTGCGAAGAAATCACGATACCTGCAGACAAATCTGCATTGCTTATAAGGAAACCGAAGAAGGACGAGAGGACAATGAAGATGCGCGCGTCGAGATTAGGGGGCAACTTCATTCGAAATGCTGTTTACACTTTGAGGAGAATCCGAACGGACAACTTCGATTCAGAGATAATTGAAAGTTCCTGTCTTGAAACCAAATCTTTGAAATTACCTACGCTTTAATTACATCGCTTTCAGTTGCAGGATTGGAGTGGGTGTATATTAATGCAGTTTGTGCATCAAAATACTGCACTTATACGTGGGCGAATGTAGGTACATGTTTGTATGTAGAAAGGTGGGTATGGAATATAATTATCTATATAGTTGATCGCTACATCGTAATGGAATGGATTTTGTTATGAAATTGGGGTATCATCTCACTTGTACCGAATAACACCATTAGAATTTAAAGGATAATAATAGTAACTACTGTAATAAATATATAAATAAATCATATCAACATCAATATCATCCAGTATCATCCAATATCATGCCAATATCATCCAATATCATCCATTTACGTCACAAAAGCTGAATAATAGAAAAATCACTAGATATCCCAGACTAGGGAAAAAGTAACTGTAGCAAACTATTCCTTGATAACATATCAACATCAATATCTTCCAATATTATCCAATATCATCCACTTTTTCGCCAAAACCACATTAATATACCCAAAATATAGCAAGAATAAATCGGACAAATCACCATGACATTCCCATGACGCCCTAAACAAACCTGACGTAACGAACGATACCAACGGAACTGTGGCACTATGAAAACTATTACAACTGCTGGAACTAGTGGAACTATTGCAATTAGTGCAATAGTTGGAACTATGTGGAACTGTTGGAACTAGTGGAACTATAATGAACTATTGCACCTAATGCAACTATTGGAACTATATTGAACTATTGCAACTATTGCAACTATTGCACTAATAACAGTATAATTCCTTTGCAACACATAATTTACTTGACACACTCCCTTATGACAAAAAGGTTAAAGGCATCAGATCTCTTGGTTCAAGTACCCATTCACTATTCCTACCCTGCTGAAAAATACTTAAAAGAATTGTCCTATCAGTATTTATTTTTGTCCAGTAATTATACTTTTCCTATAATTATTTGATAGCATCCAATAGTTTTTTATAAGTATTTTTCAACAGGGTAGATAGGTTCCACGATTGGAATTCCTAGGTGGTTTCCATGAATGGATTTCCAATAATAGAACCTGACTAGGAATACTGGATGGATACTTGGCACCAAGTTTGGTTCCACTACGGTTTCCAGCGTCAAATTCCATTTATGGTTCCAAGCCAGTTTTTATCGTTAGGGCTGCATTCCACACAAATGAATCGCAAGACCTCAATCAGTGAAAACCGCAATACCTTCCCCTCCCTCCATTTCGCCCCTGGAAAAACCCTCATCTCTACCTTATTGACTCATTGATCGAAAAAAATGCACCCCCTCCCACCCATCCACAACATAATGCGCCTCTTTACACCCCCATCCCCAGCAGCATCGCATCTCCGCAAGCACATTTCCATTCAATCAAAGGCAGCCTCAGCGGTACAACCGCGGCTTTTTCGCCGCCCTCCAATTACATTAGTCAAACCGCGAGGCGTCCTCGCGATCGCCTCCCGCTCATAACCATTAACACCCATCATCGGCGCGACTCGCAGCGGTCGTTACTTTCGGATATTGCCGCGCGAAAATACGTGTAATGAGGTCTCGGGGGTGAATCCTCCGGAGGATTCGACGCAGGGGGACCGCTTAACGGGCCGTGGATAACGAAGCGATAACCGCGTAAAATTCGCAGCCAGAGCCCGCGCGCTCTTTAATTAGCATACGCCCGTTCCGCGGGGAAGGGGCGCGCGGCGGGAAAAAGCGCTCGCAACTTAAATAATTATCGCCCCGGAGCCCGTGGGAGGCGCATCTGTTTCTGATTATTAATTAATATCAACTAACCCGGGCCGCTCCGGGGAATTCGGCTCGCGCGGATCACGATTCCGCGGGCCGACTGATATAAGCGAAACGCGCGCGAGAGAGAGAGAGGGCGCACAAAGCGCATATTCATATGTTGCGCGGAAATTAACAGAATGCCCGAGCTGCGAGCATTAAAATTAATGAAACGAACGGAACACGCGTTTCAACGAAATATACGTGGGCGATCGAGCGAAAACGCGAGCCGCTGCGCTACATCGACCCCGCGGCCCCGATATCACCGGCGCACTTTTCCCCGCGCCTCGCTTTATTTTGTCGCAACATTTTTCCCGCTGGGCTTTCAGCCGCACCGTCTAATTTTAACCGGGCGCTACACGCTTTCAAGATCCTCGATCGGACGCGTGCGGCCTTTTTGCTCCTGGCGCCGTGCCTTTTTTCTTCGTTTCCAGCCATTTTTGATAC
The DNA here is from genome assembly GCA_022817645.1 of Ceratoteleas bidentatus. Classification (NCBI taxonomy): domain Eukaryota; kingdom Metazoa; phylum Arthropoda; class Insecta; order Hymenoptera; family Scelionidae; genus Ceratoteleas; species Ceratoteleas bidentatus. The sequence goes on along the minus strand of JABFPB010004021.1, from coordinate 9,264 downwards.
CTTTTTGCTCGGTGGATTAACGGCGGTAAATATAGGATGGCTTTAAGGTGAAAATGGCGGAGGGCAGATGGGATGCGGAGATGCGTGCTTCGAGGGGTTTTCGAGGGGGTTTTGGTGGTGGAAAAAGGTTTTGTATTCAGAGATGGTTACTGGGTTGTACCCAGATGGATATTTGTAATGATAGTACCCAGATACGTAATTAATAAGTGATTGAGAATTCTCTTAATGATTCATAAAAACAACCTTTCTTAATATTTCACAGTAATTCTTAATAGTTCACAGTTTATATAGTTCCAAATTTTCACAGTATTTCTTAAGAGTTCACAGAAGTTCGCAATAGTATACAATAATTCTTAAGAGTTCGCAGAAGTTCGCAGCGTTTCATAATAAACATTTTATGATAATTCATAAGTAATTGCGAATTTTGATAAGAGATTGCGAATTTTCTGTTGCATTCATAGACATTCACAGAACGTTTTTCTTTTAAGAATCTTTATGATATTTTAACCAGGGAGAGAAACCCTGATATGGATACGATTAGAATTAGTCCTAATTTTATCTGATGGACTTCTTTAACTGGAATTTGGGGTTTGCTAGTTTTACGATTATGATCTGTTAGAGCAACAAGGATCTAGACTAGTAACATAGCCCTGCAACAAATATTTGATAGAAATGAATAGAGAAGAATTGGATTTTCGCCGTATTTTGCATTCCGTTTTAAATGCTTGGAGTTTAGTGAAACTACTTTGAATGCCACAATATCCGAATGAATGCCAGTTGAGGAATTCAAAATATTTTTTTAATTATCACCGAATTCAAAACATCTAATTCATATGAACTGAAATGAATACAAAAATTAAAATTTTGTGTTAAATACCGACTACGAAACTGAACAAAAACGAATTTATTTTCAAGAATTCACCAATTTTTCATTAAAAACATCGACAAATCACTGGAATAGAAAAGAATAGAATGAAATCGAGAATAATAATATAAATTCGAAATCTTTCCTGGAAGGAGTTCATTTTTTCATTCTCAATGCATTTCTTTTAAGTATTTTTTGCAGGGAGCTCCAAACCCAACGCGTTTTCGCACACTGAGAAAAATTTTAGTAGCTTTGAATAAATCAACCTCTTATTTGAGTTAAAAAGTGCACAACTCCTAAGTAAAGTCAATTCAACTGAGAAATTGAGTAAAATCAACCCAAGCAATAGGTGAAGTGACATCATTACATATTGTGGTTATCTTATGCTTACTGTACTGACAAATGTATTTAAAAACGTATGAAATTTACTCTTGATAAGTCGTTAATAAGTAAATAAATTTTGATATTGTTGAACATGTAGGTATCTTATTAATCATAACAAGTGAAAAATAAACCGATTGACAGAGAGCGATCTTTACGGCTCAAGATATTGTAAACAATCACAAAGCATTGTTGCGACTTCGATTCTCGTTTCGACTACTTTTTAACTTTGATACGGAAACTGGCTGTTATTAATCATTTTTCATTTAATGTCATTCATATAATTTTTTTCTTTGTTTGATATTGATATTAATGATTAAATGTATTGTGTTATCGATTAATTAATATTTCTTTACAATAATGTTAGTAATAGAAATAAATGTAAGGATACAACTGTTTTAACATGAAATCATCTAAAATGAAGTATATTTTTTAGTAACTTAGAAGTTTAGTTGAATTTACTTCAACTAAAGTAAACTTCATATTGAGTTGTTTTTACTCGATCTCTTGAGTAAAATCAACTATGATTTGAGTTGTAACACATTCAACTCCGAGGAAGAGTAAATATGACTATTTAAATAAAAGTTGTTTCAACTTTTATTTTTTTTAACTCAGAATTTGAGTTGTTTCAACTCGGCCGATTTTTCTCAGTGCAGATTACCAGAAAAAAGTTGGCGAAAACAAAAAACTGCTTTGAGTCAGTATAAATCTTTTCATTGTACTAATACATTATACATGTATAATGTATTTTAAATTTTATTCCATCAACAGCACACAACTTTTATCATTCTTCATTTCCGTATAATTAATTATTCTAATTTAAATTAAGATTGTAATTACAAATATGGACCGACATTAATTCAAATTCCAACGTAACTGTAACTAAATGACGTTGCGACATTCTTTTGCGAATGTGTTATCAACTCTTATCCGTTTAGGCATCAAATTATATTATTTCATCACTTATATTGATTGTTGCTCTTCAGTTTGGCCACTTACCTAAAATGAATAAATCGGTATATTAGCAAACACATTTCATTTATCAAAATTAATTATACATGATTAATTTTATTTAACGTTCGTATACTTCCCCTTTTACATCCTATTCCACAATATGACCATCTGCTAAGCTTATTTGTCAGCTTCCAGCTTTCGACTTCTTGACCTTTCTAATGTCGATACAATTTACATCACTAATACCCTGTGGAAATGTACCTATCGAATATTCTCGTTCCACTTTCATAACTTGTTTTGGATGTGAAGCAGTAAACAATATCCAAATTAACATGCATTTTGTCTAAAAATAAATAAATGTGGAAAATCGAAGTGAATACAAATAAAAACGAAATGAAAGCCGTTCATATTTTATTGTAAAGAAGATAGATGTTTCAGTAAAAAAATGTAATTTCATTTTCTCGGTTTCTGCGTTTAATCGAGACAGAACGACTTATCACGTGAGAACTGTTGCATCGATGTGAAAAACTACTCGAACAACACTAATCTAGTGGCAAATTCGGAACCACGCCTCGGTTACTTTTACGCTGCTTAAGAATAAAATGGTAAATTGCGCATTGTCGATTTAACTGAAGCCCCAAGAATAGGGCGTGAAACAGAATTTATACGATGCTCCAACTCAGACTTATTAACATTAATTAGCTCTCATTTGTGGTGTTTGAAATTTCTACGTTTCGGTCAAAAACATAATTCAGTATTTTATAAATGAAAATAATTTTTTTTTATTTTTGGGATTCATAAAAAATACATTAATTAAGATTTGTTTTCATTTCTAGTATTAATTAGTTAAATTGTAAAATTTTTTGTATTAAATTATTTTAATTTTTATTAAAGTATTTCAGTACCTTTTTAGAATAATTCTTTTTAATGAACGTTAATTTTAACTATTGCTTTCTAAAATTCAACTTGAAATAAAATATTTTATTAAAAAGTTCAATTATTTATCGATTTTCATTCGAATTTTTGTTTAGAATTTGCATCATATCCCTAAGGGAGCATATTAGTTGTATCAACGTTATTTCAACGTTCCCGAAATCTTTGAATCAACCTTGGTTCAACGTTGCTGGATCATTGATTCAACGTTGAGTCAACTTATGAATGCCTGGGTTGGGGAGGGTTGAATCAATGCTTTCAGCCAACGTTGAATCAACGTTGACTCAGCGTTGAAGAAACGTTAATGGCTTTTTAATAGTACATAGCAAAATTTTAATGTTTTCACTCGATACCTTGATTCCACTATGATTCAACGTTGTTTTCAAACGTTGATTCAACTATGATTTTTAAGATACACTGATGATTGTCAACGTTCATTCAACGTTGAACCACCGTTAATTCAACGTTGAGCCGTTAAGGTTGATTCAACCATGGATCTACGTTGCCTCAACGTTGATTCAACGTTTGCTGAAAACGTTGATTCAAACTTCCCAATCCGGACATTCGTAAGTTGACTCAACGTTAAATCACTAATCCAGCAACGCTGAACCACCGTTGATTCAATTATTTCCGGAATATTGAATCAACGTTGATTCAACTAACGTGCTCCTTTAGGGATACTACTACATCATAAACACCCTTGTAAAATTAAAAAGTCTGAAAATGTTGTCTGAAAAGTGTCTGAAAAAAATCTAAAAAGTCTTAAAAACTATGAAATGTCCCAATTATGACACTGTTTCATACATATTCAGACTTTTTCAGACTTATTCGGATTTGTGCCAACCCAAGATAAATAAATTCTGAAAATTCCTGACAATGTCTGAAAACTTCTTACGTATTCAGACATTTTCAGACTTTATTTATCTCGGGTTGGCACATATCCGAAAAAGTCTGAATATATCTGAAATGGTGTCAAAATTGGGACCTTTCAGACTTTTTTCAGACTTTTCATTTCTACAAGATAATGAAAAGTCTGAAGCAACGTAAACTACACAAATTTTTATCATCGCAATTTGCAATAATAAATACAACAGATGCATACATCGTAAATAATCCCGCAATGATTACATTTCGGACAACAAAACAACATTAGTAAGTCTATTTATGTTTAGCTATACTGCGACCGAATTCATGGAATCCACAACTGTTCACATTGCAACATCTTCACTTTTAACTCTTAAACTATTGTTTATTTTATAAGCCTTGTCATACCTTTAACCTTTTTTCTCTTGTTAGCTACTAGCTAACAACGCGACCACCGGTGGCTCAAATGTGATTATCACGATATTTACTGATCAAAGTTTTGGAATTAGATAATAAAATTTATTGTTTATCACTTGTATTATCAATTGTGCTTATTATAATGTATTTACACTCAATTTTTTACTTGTTTTAGTACAGTTTACTATCAATTTTTATTTTTTTTCCAGGAAATTCCTAAATAATTCTGGTACATTCTAGGGTAAGATTGCAATATCCGCCCCATACTTACAGACTGCTTCAAGTCAAGTCGAACTTTAGCTAACACTCAGGTTTGAGCAATACTCAGATTCGAACTAAAAGTTAGAATTGATTCTGAAACATTTGTGGAATATTAGGAAAGAATATTTTCTTGGTTTATTCTTGGGAGATTTCTTTAAAATATCCCAGAAATATTTTTATGAAATATTATTTTGAAATATTATATATTTTCAAAATATATAATATTATATATTATTATTTTGAAAAAAACTATATTCAGCAAGAGGCTTCGAACTCATGTCCCCCAAGTGGCAGTCTGCGACTCTATCCGCTGAGCCACCACGACTCATGGTAAACTTTCCCTCAATAGTGGCTATCACTCGTAAACAGAAATTGCTGGAATATACCGGGAATGTGCCCAGAATGTACTCAGAATATTTTTATAGAACATTTCAAACATAAGGAAAACCACAGTGAGTCGTGGTGATTCAGCGGATAGAGTCGCAGACTGCCACTTCGGGGTCATGAGGTCTCTTGCTTAATATATTTTTTTTCAAAATAATATTTCAGAAAAATATTTCTGGTACATTTATGGAATATTTTCAAGAAATCTCCCAAGAATAAACCAAGTGAATAGTTTTCCTAATGTTCCAAAAATGTTTCAGAAACGTTCCCAGTTCATATTGAAAATATTTCGCTGGACAAATAATGATCCTAGAATGTTCCAGAAGTATTTCGGAATATTTCGAAATATTCCTGGTAGATTTACAATATTCCAGAAAAATATGCTGGATACATTCCTGGAATATTATATGCTATTAGGGTAAATAAAATTCCGAAGCTTACAATTTCGGTTTATAAGGGCTCTAAAACAATTTTCACATTAAGAATCACATTTTAAATAAATAATGCGAATTGTTTATATTATAAATATATAATACAAATTGTTAAATACTGAACTAGCAATTCTGGTTTAAAAAATTAGAGTCTCGGCTAGAAAAATCAGTGCAACCGGAAATTCGTATTCCAAATGTGGAATTTCCCATTTGGAATATGATTTTCCGGTTCCACCCAGCAACTGGTTATTGACTGATCACGGATTCACTCGCCGAACTTTCAATACGTTTGAATACTTTTGATAGTTGGTAAACAGTTTCAATACATATCATATTAGGATTGAAAAATTTTCAAATGAATCCAGGAAATATGTTGAATGTTTTCAATCTGTGGATTAAACTAACCGGGCACCGATTTTTCAGATCGCAATTCTAAGTCTTTCAAACTAGGAAAAGCAAAGCAAACAATATATAGCCCCTAGTAAAAATAGAAATATATTGCCCGTATAGGAAACATATTCCCAATATATTGGCCATATAGGAAACGTATTCCCAATATATTGTCAGTATTTTCCATTTCCAATATATTCCTAATATATTCCTAATATGTTCCCTATATATTACAATAATTAGAAATATATTCCTAATATATTGCAAAAATTACAATATATGCCCAATATATTGCAAAAATTGGGAATATATTAGGAATGTATTGGGAATACATTGGGAATGTATTGGAAATTTATTAAATTTGTTTAACATGAAAAATGCATCGAACGAAATATTCGGGCTAATGAAGAAGTAAATAAAATTCAGCGTCAAAACGGTAATAACACAAATATTTTTTTTACAATACATTTTTACTATTCGATAATACTAAATATTTGATAAGGTAGAAAATTAGAAACCTTAGCTTACCTTCGCGAACATAACTTCAGGATCCATTTTTTTAGGTTTTGTATTCGCATTCCTACATTACCGACACTGGGTAAAAACATTTTCTCTAAGAGCAATGTACGATTATTATATTCAACTCTTGTGAACAATAAAAATATTTATGTTATTGTAACAAGTTCAATATTTATTTCAAGAAATCACTAATTCAAATTAAAAAATTTAACATTAACTTATCATTGTTAAAAGAGTAAATTTAATTTGAATATCCCGGAATGTATTTGGCGAAATTCTTCACAGATGGCACTTGCATGTACTTTTGATGGCATGTCGTGGATTGTTGTACCTCCCTTAACCTCAAAATCGTTGCTTCTGTTGTGATTCCATGTCAGTCACATGTTGATATTAGACAGTTTGTTAATTTTTAATAAATATAAAAATGCAGCACGACGACGTAAGTGACACACATTTTTTACAATTCATTAAAAATTAAATAACAAATTACACACAATTACTTTAACGAAACCATTATTCATTATTATCTCTTAATTTAATTTCAGGTGGTATGGAGTGTTATCAACAAATCATTTTGTTCCCATAAAGTAAAGTAAGTAACTTAATTAACACTAATTTCTAAACATATTCAGCTTGATTTCAAAATTTTACATTCAGTATACAGACTGTTTACGTACATAATTTAATTCAGAACAAATATTCGTAATGAAATTTGGATGAGACATTTCCATGACTCATACAAATAATTATCCATACAGATATGTAATTTCCCTCTTTATAAAACTTATTTTCACATAGAAAATTATACACTTCATGAAGTATCTATAAATTCATATCCTAAACATATGTTGTACACTGCTAGACATAATAAATTAACTGCCATTATACTTAAACATACCATTTTTCTTTCTCAGTACAAAAACCCAGAGGTTTTGTAGAAATGAATACAACTTAACTGGTTTATGCAGTCGAGCATCATGTCCCCTTGCAAACAGCCAATATGCTACGGTAAAGGAAGAAGATGGCATAGTTTACTTGTATATGAGGACAGCAGAAAGGTGAATACTCTTACTAATAAATTATTTATTTATTTATTTATTTGTTTGTTTACTTTTAATCAAACTATAAAATTGCTATTAAAACATACATTCACATCAACAGAATACATTTTCCAAAAAAATCATGGGAGAAAGTAAAATTGTCAAGAAACTATGAAAAAGCCGTACAACAGATAAATGAAAACCTCCTGTATTGGCCAGGATTCATAAGGTCGAAATGCAAGCAACGTTTCCTCAAGATATGTCAGTATCTTACTCGAATGAGGAAAATGCGATTGAGGAGGCAGAAGAAGTTAGTTCCTCTGCAACGAAAGATTGAAAGGAGAGAGAGCAGAAGGGAGGAGAAGGCTCTCGTTGCTGCCAAACTAGACAATGTTATTGAGAGGCAATTGATGGAAAGGCTGAAAAGTGGAGTGGTGAGTCATCTTTATGCTACTCATTGTTCCTAACTAACTCATTCATTAAGTTAAATCGCTATTTAAGTAAAATGATTTTTTCAAAACAAAGAAAAATCATTTATTTAAATCAAACAATATTTTTCACTGATTATTCGATCTACAATACAATTTTATGGAATAAAACAGACTAAGTATGGCAATTTCTGCATTGAGTTATGATGCAAATATTATTTGCCGTATTTATGTTATTATATTATGTTAAACACATTTAATAAAAAAATTCTGATTAATTTGATTTTTGTAAACAAATCATTATTTGTATTAAACCCACACAGATTTATAATTCCTGGCATTACTTTTTCCAGTACAAAGACATTTACAACTTCCCTCAAAAGGTATTCGAGAAAGCGGTTGGTTCTGCAGAAGTTGAAGATGAAAGTGAAGGAGACAGTGAGTCCGAGGTCAGTTTTTGTTTTCAATTAAAATACAATTCAGACCCAGATATAATATATGTAAATTTCATTATTCTAAATATGTATATCTTTAATTGCAGGAAGAAGTTGAGATTGAAAAAGAACTCGAACGGGAACTGGAAAATGATGCTGAAGCTTACGTTGAAGCAGACAGTGACGACGACATGGTAAGCTTCATTCAGCAGTTCTCACGATCCATAAAACCATTTTTCCTAGCCATTCATTATTCTAGTGCATTTACTCAAAACACACAAACTACTAAATGCATTTAATTCCAGGAAGAAGACAGCGACTCTGGTATTAAGCAGGAAGTGGAGATGTCCAGCGACTTTGAGTCCGAAACGAGCGACATTGAGGTAATTATTAATCAGTTATCTCCCAGTTAGAGAAAAATTTAGAATTGATCGCTATTAAATGGTTAATTTAAGCATTTACTATAAAAAATACTATAAAGTAACTGTTAATAGTATCTTTATATAAAATAATTGTCATGTAACCATGAAAATGGTTTTGGTATCCATAAAAATTTCCCAAGAAAAAAGTCAAAAGCAGATTGAATTTTGTTGAAAATTTGAAAGTTTGAAAATATTTGGAAAGTTTAGAACAGTTTTGAAGCAAATTTATGTTAATTTTTCAAACAAAAGTTTATTTTAATGATTTATATCTGAAAAATTTGACAAAAAATATCAGCATCCAAACTTCCATGCTAAAAAAGTCTGAAATGTCTCTAAATAGTACATTTTTTTCAGTAATTCAACGTTTATTATTAATTATATTAAAATTGATTAATGATTAATTCAATAATTATATAATAATTAATTTAGGTAGAAAGTCACCCAAACCTAACAATTTAAGAATGATTAAATATATATGTAATTTGGTTGATTTAATATTGCTCTTTCGATTAACACCCGAAAAATGGCATTTCACCACGTA
>JABFPB010004020.1:0-15754 GCA_022817645.1 Ceratoteleas bidentatus | reverse complement strand
GTGACTTAAATTTACTGTACAAAATACTGAAACCGTATCTTATCAATGTATTCAACATACATTACTTTTACGGTATTTGTACCTTAATTCGATTTTACGGTGCATGTACCGTAATTGGACTTCCGAAATTTTTAACAGTGTAGTTAATTTTACAAAAATGACACCTGGAATTCGAAATGGCCCGTCAAAATGAACTTTCGCATGTTTGAAACATAACCTTTAGAAAGTTCAGTCTTTGAGATGGTCTTGAAGAATAATCTTAGTTACTTCATGCTTTCATGATCCCTGACCTATTCTTCGACGGATAAAGCTTTCTGGAAAACTTTATCAAACATTCGGATTCGCTATTTTGAGTTATTTAATTAATTTTAGGAGTTTAATGAGTAATTGTTCCAGAACCATAAAAAGACTTTTCCGGGTAAAAAGAAAAATCCATATGAGATCGAATATGATAACGTGTTGATCTAAATCTGGTCAGAACATTACTAAGTCTAATCAAAGACGATCTCACTGAGATAGTATTTAGATTAATTTTTTACTATGGCGCCAGTGAGTTTCAGATAACGGGTTCTGCTATACGAATCCCGCGTTTTGGTCCCGCGTTTAAGAGTTCGGTCACGTTTACGAGCTCGTAAGTGTAGCTTGTGTTCGAACGCACCCGGGCAATCACTCGCATTTTATAACTCAAACCCGCGCGGTCCTGATACGGTTCAAACGGATGACTCCATAACGACGTGACGCGGAAAATAAAATGGATTCAATCGTTTCAATTTTCCGTTGATTTTCCCTGGACTTAAATTTATATTAATTTTCGATGATTATAGAAACGCCAACTGGCAAGTAACGAGATTTTGGTCTTGACGATTTCGACATTGTAGATACGTTTTTATTATAATTTTGTGATTGAATCTTCCTCAAATCAATATCGTTAATCTTATAAAAACTAGTTTTAATAAAATTAACGATTTCTTCCTCTTTGTAGATAACAAAGAGGAAGAAATAGAGATATTGAGGATCCGCCGTAAGTGTAGGAAATGATGCTTTTCGAGTAATTAGATGTGAGTACGTTGGAAGGGTTCAAGCAACCACTAAAGTCGTCCCGTTTTTATTTTAGTTGCAAATACATAAAGTCGAATCATCTACGAAGATGGGCGTTGCGTATTCTGCGCACGTTTTTAATTCTGGATGTACAATAAGTTTTCATAGAGTAACTCTCTTCCTAATGTTGCTCCACGGTGAAGTATGAATTGTAAAATGTACTCTTCATGATTGCTGGGTTAAAGTGTAGCTTCAAACTCCAAACCGTCTCAGTTTTTATTCCTTTTTTTAACAGTAGTTAAATACCAATTAAAGTACTTCCATTCTATTATGTGATCATAACGAAGACTATCGAATTTGAATTTCAAATTAGTAAAATTCAAAGAAATAAAAGTTTCCACTATAAAACACGTTAAATTCTTTCTACTACGTTAAATGTCTTTTAAAAAAGTTGAAAGCTACAGAAAGTAACCAAAATGAAGTAGATTTTAATTTTTTTTATATAGAATCTACAAGATTTTTCAACGGGAATCCTTAGACTAAGGCTTTCCAAATGCTCAATCTCCTTCATCCAATTAAAATAATCTTCCAATTTGCCAAACTCGACTGATCCACCACGGTTTTCTTCGCCACTCAAAATCAAATCAGCTTTCTCACGGTGAAACGAGGCGTCCCAAAACAAGCTATTCCAGCGATCAAGCCGGCCGATTAAACAAAGCTGCGATGTAAAACTAATAATCGTAGATGGGTATCGGGGAAAAAGGACACTTGACGCACCGAAAATGACAAGTGGTGGTGTCGGCCGGGGTGCGCAGGTTGCAGGCGGCGCCACGTGTCGGCGCGTGTCAGCGCGTCCTCGATGCCGGGCCCCCTTTGTCCCGGGCGTGCACGGACATCGGCGCACGACGTAGACACGTCCTTTCATCCTGGCCGCGTGCGTCCCTGCGGAGCGCAGCATTAAGAAAATTGAAACGTCGATTTGTCCGCGACGCCGCTCCACGGTAATTCGATTAACCGAATTCGAGGGGAGTCGGGATCACGCGAGACACTGCCTGGGGCCCATTACGGAATGAGAAAATTGACTCCAAGGACGTCCCAATTGATTTATCAAATCGCGTTTCATCTTGCTCGCGCGCCGCTTTACAACGGAGATTTTTTCCCGCGGCCCCAAATCAGAAAGTGCTGTCGATTTTCATTGAATTAGGCTTTGGTGGCTGAAAATAAGGGGTGTGAGAGGAGGGATCTGGAGGACATTTGAGGGATGAGACTGAAAATGGTAGTATTTTTTATATTAGCATTAGTGTATTAGTAAAATGTAAATTGTTTAAATATTTGTTTTTTTTAAATATTTTTATATTATTTATATTTTAGCCAAATATAATTTATAGCATATTGTATGTAAGTACCAAATGTACCAGATATGTTGAAACTAGTAGCTCTGATGAAAACATATTCTATATTTGGAGTGCGAAAAATTAATTTGCATTAAATATATTAATTCAACTATACTGATATATTCTTTCTAGGTATATTTTTTCAATGTAAACTTTTTAACAAATATTGGAGAAATCAAGATGTTAGGCTAATTAATATTAAGTGTTTAGTACACTTATTTGAAATACAGAGAGTGAATCGATGATGTAAATTTTTTTTTTTCAGCAATGATATGCTAATTGCATGGATCCGTGGATTTAGGGAAATATGGAAACATTTATTTTTAAACATATTAATATTTAGAAGATTGGAACAGTAACTTGAGATTAATCCCCACTAAAAATTATTTCAATATGTTAAAATTCTCAGTCTTAATCTAAATCTAAAAATCGCCGTAATGGCAAACTGCTAGAAATTTTAATTTGATCACTTATTGGTCGCTAAATAATGGATGACTTCTTCATATAATTTTTTTTTTGAGTGGGTAAATGAATGCCTAAATTAAGTATTATTATAAATTCAAATTCCACATGAAAAATATGACCGTTTCATCGCTCTAGAAAATTCGTCTCTTAATCAACACGTATCTATTTTGTAATATGATAAGCATTGTTTATCATAAATATTTACTAACTTTACCAACCTCTCTTTTGCACCAAATTAACGAAGCGAAATTTTCCACGCACTTCACTTTAGTTCAATTTTTCCATTTTTGCACGCTATTGAACTTATAACTAAAAGCTGCAGGTAACATATGTATTAAGCTAATCGTGTTTGAAGAATGACACGCGTGATGTTTACTCCGGCACGCAAGTGCACGCAGCGATATTCGCGTGGTGCGTTCATTTGCGACAGTAGGTCGAGGTGAAATCGAGCAGGTGCGCGGGGGAACCCCCTCGAGTGTCTCTTCAGTCACGATATGATCGAAACCTAAACATATGCGCGTAATGACAGGCTCTTGATTTTTTTTCGGAAGGGTGAACTTGTCACGACGTTGCTTCAACACGAGATTGTCCCGTTGTGACGTACGAGAACACTTATAACTGTAATCAATCATCGTACCGCACTTTTTCGTATTCATTGGCCGTCGCGAAAATTAAGTTAAATCTTGACATTGGACGATTTATAATTGGGGAAATTTTGCACTGTTTTTAAATCTGAAATCCAGATTAAAAATTGTAATTTTGAGTACAATTTGATTGTGAAGAAAAAATTTCGAAGACTTTATGTCATTTAAAATGAAAAATTGCAGGGTAATGAGGGAATTTGGATAATAAATCCGGATAATGCTTCCGAATAGTGAATTCGGATAGCAAATCCAGATAACGCTTCCGAATAGTGATTGCGGATAACAAATCCGGTTAACGAATTACAATAACAAAATCGGATGACAAATACGTTTTACGAATCCGGGTAATTAAATCGGATATCCGAACTGGATATCCGGATGTTTGACGAATATTCGGAAATACGAACGTAATTAAATTCGCATTTTACTTTCAGCCATACTGTAACTCCTAATTTCTGTGCCTAATAATAAACAAATCAACATAATCGTTCTAAACAAATGTCACAATTACACTTGTTTAGTCTGAAAGCGGGGAAATCTATTTAGAGATGTCTAAAGTGAAAACGATTCCCCTGAAAATAATTATAACGGTAACAAGTAGCCTAATGGCTAGTTAATGACTATTTGACAAGTACGTGTCGACGTAAATTGTATCATTGCGGATGGCGTAAACATTTGTTTGCACGAAAAACGCGGACTCGTGCTCGGAACGAGGGAAAAGCACTCCAGGCCATTGTTATGTTAATTAATGTGTAAGATATTAATGAACTAATTTCAATGCTGATGCCTCCTTAGTACGGTCACCGAGTTATCAAGTTCAGGTATAGCAAATCGAACGAACGCAATATACATTTTTTATGTTTTTGCTGGCTATGGCTTATCCTATGCGAGCCTTGGTCTATAGGAGGTAATAGGCGGAGGATCGGTGACGGTTTAACTCGATGAAAAATTGTTTGTTAATTTAATGCGGTTTCGTCTAGTCTATAATTTGGCTAGTTTATGCTTAAATGATGACGCGAGTGAAAATAGTCGTCTGGGTCAAACAACTGATTTAAAGTTCACTGCCTTTTTTACACCCGCGGCGCCAAATGCAATCGGCCACTCGTATTTTCATATCCTACATTTTTCAGCGCGCCTTTTTTCGGCGTCGCATTTAGAGGTTACGGAGTTACTTATTGTTCATTCATGGAGTCGGTTGATTTGTCTTGTTTTGCGGAGTCATGAACAATGATTTATGCACAGCCAATTTGGGAGCTGATTTTTGGAATGCGAACTTCCGATTCGTAATTTATGATAAATGGGAAGCTAATTTCGTATTTGGATTCGCGAAATGAGAATGGCGAGCGTCGAGGCTTGGAATGCAAAAAGTGAGACTGAGTTAACGATTATAGAAAGCGTTTATGTATACAATTTACATGAAATTTACATGAAAAATAAATAAACATTAAATAAATTTAATAATACAATTTATAAATTAATACATTAATAAAAAACATGAAAGCAATAAAAATAAAAAAATTACAAAATTAAAATAAAAATTAAAATAAATGTAAAAAAATAAATTTTGATCAAATAAATTAATAATTCTGTGAAAATATGTAAATTATTGTAAAGAATTTTTTATTACTTGCTCCAGCTGAAATCTTCGCATCAAATATGACCATTTCAGATCCAATACCACAAATGAAAATTTTGATTTCCACAATACCATTTCAGCCTAAACCTTCACTTCATCAAACAATGATCTCTTTTTCCTCCCGAAAACCAAAAATACCCCCACCCCAGAAAAAAGCGCTCTTCCCTTGTAAAGCGGCAATAAAAACGTCCATTAAAAGCCTTCATTAATCTGAATAATTCCGGGCGGCCGCGGCGCGGAATTGTTTGAAAATGTCGCGGGCAAAAATGCCCAGCAAAAATTTGCCATCGATTAGCGTAATGCCGGGGCAAAATGTAATAATGCCTCGGAGCTTAATATTTTCGGGCGCCACGGGCGCAGCGAAAGCAGATTTGCAGCCTCGCCGGGTACAATGTAGCGCGTCCGCAAATGCGCTCAACTATTGATGAGCCAAATCGTATCTGCTTATTATTCGTTACACGGCCGGCGCATAACGCGCCGTTGCATATTCATGACCGATCGCCGGCGCCCTTCTTTCGCCAATCATCCCGTCAATTAGCGCGCGTTTTTTTGTTTTTTCTCGCCTCGAATGTGTACCATTGGAGCAAAACTTTCTCCGAGTCAATCTCAATTTCGGGCGGCGGCTTGTCAGGGCGCCGAATTAATAGTTGAAACGCAGACGGGAATAATGCGTGCATTATTCAGCCGAAATTTTGTGGGTTAAATTAGAAATGCATCGATGCGCTCATTCACCGCCGACGCGTGCAATTTCAATTCCGCGCGCGTGTTTGTATCATTCTGTTCAAGAAAAGTCATTATTATTAATGACGTCATTTGGCGGCGCGAAAAAATCGGCCGTCGATAATTCACGCGACGCGTTGTTGACAAGTTTAATTGTCGTTATAATGTGTATCGATTCCGCGCGCGATGACCGGGATTGATGAATTAGCGGCCGCTTTTTCCCGCAAAACCGCTCGACGTTTTAAGCATGCACTTTTTCGGAAATGCGGGGATCGATGTAAAAATGGTGAAATGGTCGGTTTGGGTGGGGTAATGTTCGAAGAATTGTTGAAAAGCGCACATTTTTCGTAAAAATGATAATCGCGTCGCGTATGAGGGTTTATTATTTAAACTGGCTAGCGGCATGGAACGTAAATATTCTTTGTAAAGTAGGAAATGCTTTTTGTTTTGCTCGCAAATGATGTAATTGAAAATTCCATTAGATCGCAATTGGCTGTTCGTGAATTTCTGAGGAACTTTTCGCATGCTTTCCAATTTTTGTCGAAAGAAATCATTTCAGCAATTTTTTTAGAATGAAGATATTTAAACAATTTCGATTTAAGTAGATTGGAAATAACAGGTTTGTTGAAATGTTTAAAATGGATAATTAAGATTGTGGAAATAAGATGGAATTGAGTTTATATGAAGAATAGTTTCATATTTATATTATTCCATTTGATTTTGTCCGTGTTAATAGAAAATTTAGTTTAGAAACTGATTCTAACTATGCAATTCATTATCAATGTTCTATTAATTTCATTTTCAAACAAAACATACAAATTCCATTCAGTTATCTTGATAACTGAATGCAATTCATAGATATTAAAGTTATTACTTATGAATTTATTGTTTAATACTGTAAATATGTTCATATAATTTTCTCCAACATACTCCACATGTTGGAGATTTTTTCCATTTTTTCAATTCCAGTCTCTTAAAAATGTCTTTTTGATTAGAACCCAGGTAAATATATCTTAACCTTAAAAATGTGTTACTTTTCCGGTCAAATGAAATGCACTGAAATTGGCATTGTATATATTGAAATAATTATAATGGAATATAATATTCATGATTTTTAGAATGTAAACTGAAATCACGAACTCCTCCTACATTTTCAGTAAATTAAACCAAAAAATAAATTCTTTTTTGGTAACAATAGACATTCTTTTTCGATGAAAAAGAATACTTTTGATTGTACAAGAATATGGATTTCCTGTAAAAAATGTTTTTTCTTTGAAAAAACGGTTGATTTGAATTAAAAGGGTTAATTTTGTACGAAATAATACATGCTTTGAAACAAGAAGTGAACAGTCTTGTTGGAAAAGACAGTCATTTTTAATCAAATCAAATATTTCTTAGAGTGCAAGGATAAACTTTATTAGTGCCCAACATTTTATTCATTATAATTTTTATTCAGTCCATTTTTTCATTTCAGAGTGAAAACAAGCGTGTTCAAAAAACTATCTAAACCTAATAAAAAATATTCTCGAAACAAAATCAGCGAAGACACTCTTTCGTCACACCTTCCACGGAGAAATCACACACCTCCGCTCCCAATAAACATAATAAAGCGCCCGCGCATTCAAACACTGTATAATTGATTTAAAGTCCGCCGTAATTTGTCATCGCATTTAATAAATTGCATTCGAAGTACGCGATCAAAATTGTAACAAGTTCGGTAATTTATTATAATAACGAATTAATTCCGCCTTGCATTTTCGATCAATTTAAAATAATTCATCGGACGTTACCATTACCAATTCAGTTAAACTCATACCCATTCAATAATGCATAATGTGATGCAATGTTTTATCAACAAGCCTCCATTTTCACTAACCCAGATTACCACCGAAACCGTGTAATTGAATTTTCGCCTTCTTCCGATATTCGACGCGAAAAATTGCACAAAACTGCCGCAAAGAACGGCCAATCGGCGCGCGACAGTGTCCGCGTTTTATGCACCAAACCGGGCAATTAAACGCACGAAAGTTTTCGTCGAAAATGAGCCGCAATTTTCGGTTTATACGACATTGTCGTGGCTGTTACGTGGACTATAAAGTTCGCTGCAACGTGACCGACCGTAAAGATGATACGAGGCAGCGGAGATAATTGCCTCTCCGGCAAAAGGGCAGAAGCCAGAGGCACTAGACTAAAACGTAGGCCAGATGGATATTGGAGAACGGAAAATGGAGAACGTGGAGGACTTGGCCTGAATGCCCTCGGCTCTCCGCCGCTAAAGTAGCACATGTCATAAACGTCAAGAAAATTATACCGCTGAAATGAAATTGGACCAAATCCAAAAAGGAACGCCAAAATGGAATTGAATATCCTCGCGCCACGACTTTTCTTTGCTATATTTCACCCGGAAATATTACGTTAGTCGCGCGCACGAACACTCAGATATGCAGCGCGGAATTAATGCACTTGACTTGCGTAACTTCCGCGGGAAGTAAAGGAATGCGAGCGATGATTAAGGGGGAGATGGAGTAATCTGCTCTTTGGATATTACTGTCTTAGATTGTCTGAAACAGACAAAAGTGGTCTGTTTGAAATAAAGATTTTTCGAAATGTGGCTATAATAAAATTGGCTATGCTCTCAAAATTAGTTCCTTTTTTCATGGACGTAGGTGTTTTAGCATTAATGTAAGCAAAGATATTTTTGTGTCCAATCTGAGTAAAAAATAAACTGTATATCGGGCTCAAAGTGGTTATTTTCCGCCTTTCGGAGCGAAGAAGGCTCGAGGGCGCAAAATAAGATTTTGCGCCAAAAAGTGCAAAATCTCATTTTGCATTTTTCTTTTTAAAAAGTTAATTTTTGATACACGTGAATAAAAAAAATATCGTTCCCACCACATACGAAAAAATTTACTTTGCGTCCTAGGTAAGAAATATACTACTAAACAAAATTTTGAAATTTTACAGCATGCTCCCATCTTAAGAGGAGGTGTCATTGCTAGGATATTTAGAATGAGGGAAAGCTTGTTTCGAAGTTGAAGCGGTTTTTTGAGGTGGAAAGTTAATATTTTCGTCGATTCGGGTGCAGGAGATGTATTGATAATTGAAGTGTGCTGGATGTCGGTGCGAGGAGCTTTTTTTAATTTAGCTGCAATCTGGGATATTAATTCGATGAATTGACTTCAGGAGTTTGAAACGTGAAATGTTAAAGAGAGTTGAGGGTTAGGATGATTTAATGACGGAATTTGTATGAGCATGGTTTTGAGTTGTTTCGGTGATCGGAGAAAGGAAATCGACTTTATTTTTTGTTGCGTTTGTTTTGGGTGTAAGTATATTTCTAAGTAGGGTATTAATGTTTGACTGTAAATCGTAATTACTTTTTGGTAATTTAGGTTTAATTGAAGTATGATTGAAAGGTTAAACTCGAAATCGCGAGAGATTTCAGATTGACGTTGTGAATTATGCACAGTTATTATTTTATATCCTTTATAGTACATTTTATAATGTTTTTACATCCAGTTTTAGAAGAGGATTCTCTGACAGAATCTTTTTAATAAATACACATTTTATAGTTATTTTACCAGAATAATTTCCAAAGCAGCGTTCATATTTTTAATAAATAAATTCCATAAAATTCAATCAAAAAGCGGTTGGAAAACTAATGGTTAGAAAAACTAATGTTTTCCTAAACATTATTTTGTTTTTTATGTAAAAACGAGAATTATATGTATCAGATATCGATTTATTAGTAAAACTACCAATCTACTATATTTTCTTATTACGAAAATTAAAATAATTCTAATTTAGTCCTCCAGAAGTTATTTAGGTCTAACAAAAACTCATAAGTATTTATGGGTTTTTCTTAGACCCACAATATTTGTGGAAAATATTTTTTTAAGAAATAGCATTTTCGATTGCTATAAAAATATAGTAATTTGAACTGAAAATAATACGAAAAAATTATGAGAAATATATGTACCAAATTCTAAAAGAGTAAGCTTCGTCCTCGGAATGCTATATAATATACTAATAATTAAGACAACTTTTCTCTCCGTGTACTCTCCTAGGTTCGAAAGAATGCTAAAAATACCCATTTTCCTCTCGATCCTTCCGATTCCTTTACCGAGATTCCGGCGATTAATAATAAAACAAAGCAACCTGAGCGTCTGAATGGACCAAATAAGGTTTGCGAAAAAACGCGCCGGAATAATTTGCCAGGCGATCGAAGTCCCGCGGAAAATATGACGAATATGGATATGAACGTGGTGAATACGAGATGAGACACGCGGGGGCAAAAAGGAAAAATAGAAGGAGACGACGAAGGCGGCTCGACTGCGGAATATAAAAGCACATTACACAGCTGGGGCCGGGCCAATGGATGAGTGCCGGTTCAACGAGCGAATCCAAGAGAGCTTCCATTAGTGAGAACGGCGAACCGCCATGCCAGTATTCAGCGCTTTATCCGCCGAAATAATGACGGCCAGACGTCGTCCGGGAAATATTCCTGCGGCGATCGCTCGATAAACACGATTCCGCGGCTCGCAAATCGGCCCGTAATTGTCACGTTGTTTTGCGCGTCTGCTATAACGATTCAATATTTACGCAAAAGTTCGGCACGAGGGCGATGAAAAATTCACGCGACTTGGCGAATTCGCGGGCTTCAAATCTTGGTAAATAAGTTCTGATTTAATGATTCGTCCGGTGCGTAAAGCAGATAAGAAAGTCCGACAATGATTTCGGATTGGTTTTCGCGAATTTTACGACGCGACAAGACAGCGCGGAGGGTCTGGATAGAATTCGCTAGTAGTGAGCAAATCGATAGCGCCGATGTGTACTTCGCTTTGAATAACGTTATGGTTTGAGGCTGAGAAGGGGTTGCGGAATGTTTCTTTGATTTTCTGATTCTTTTTTTCTCGGGAGAGATAATCCGTTCAGTTTATAAAACCTTCTTCTGTCCGTACGGCGAAAAAGTTGGAATAAAAATTACTGTGCATTATAGTAATCTGATCTTAGAATCCTAGTGAAAATAGGCATATATTAGCCGAATAGGAAATAAACTCATTATATTTATAAAAAATATATATTCCTGATATATTCCCAATATTTGCAATATACTGAGAATGTATTGGGAATTTATTGGGAATTCCCAATTTTTGCAATATGTTGGGAATGTATTGGGAATATATTAGGAATTCCCAATTTTTGCAATTTATTGGGAGTATATTAGGAATATATTCCTAATATATTCCCAATGTATTGCAATACATATTGCAATATATATTGAGAATATAGTGGAAATATATCGGGCATATACGAAATTTCACAGATAATGTTCATTGATTTGTTTTCTGATCTCCGAATTAGAGTTTCCACCGCTGATACATTATACACTTGTCTCTTTTCCGGTAACTTTCTACCATGGGAAATTGGCAGGAGGTAACGCCCGTATAGATATATCTGTTATGCCCAGAAAACGCATAGTCGTCCATCACCGTCAAGATAAATAGAATTCCAACGGTTGACCTTTGCGCGTGTCATAGTCGAACATTTTATGACGAATGGCCGAGTCCATGCGTGCGTCCAATTGAAACGTGAAATATCGGGAAATTTTACGTCGCGGGCCGATGACGATACTGCTGCCACAACCGTCGCGCCACAATCGAGTTAATGTCGACGCGCCGCTATTCTTTTTCATATCGCGGCATTAGCGCGAGGGGGCGCTAAGTATGCGACGTCGCGCGCTGTTGTCTTATGGTGCGTCAAGCCACCCCGGTAGTTAAGTTCCGCTGAAACTTTTATCGTGTTATGTCTTGTGCAATGGAAGTTGCGCCGTTTAAGTGGAAGTATAATTTCAATTGGAAAACCGTGAGAGTGGAGAGTAGACTGGCAGTTTCAGGGGGAAAAGTCCTCGTTTGAATGGAGTTGCGTGCGAAGTTTAATGGGAAATTGTTTGCTGTTTGCGTTTAGTTTCAAGATCAAGAATGACCACGGAAAAATGGATAAAATTGGATCTAGAAAGTTTCTTAAAAGTTTTTAACGTGCAATAGAATAGAGCATTTTACCATAAATTTTTATATATTTTAACTGCCAAACCCGCACGGAAAAAATATATTCGCAAAATATATGTAAATATATATACGTATATATTTTTTATATTTTCTATTCGTATTACAATTGCATATATTTTATATATATTTTCAAGTAATATAAACGTTGAACTATATAAAAATATATTAAACATTTTTTTGCGTCAAAAAGTTATGAATTTGCAAATATATTTTGTGATTATATATTTTTCCGTGCGGGAATATGATTACTCATTAAAGAAGAATGTTGCTATGATCGGGATTCAGTAATAATTATTAATTTTAATTGTATTTTAAATAATATACTAACATCAAAGGTTTGTGGATACGATTTTGCATTGAAAGTGAAGTGCACAATGGCGCTAGCCTAGATGTAGAATGGTACTAACATAAATACAAATTTGTGCTTTTGCACACGTGTTTATGTTTGTTAATAAACATTGAAAGCGATATGCTCAGTTAGAAACATTGTTACATTACTAATTGAAAATGTAATTTATAGATTTAAATGTTCAAGAGATATGTCCTTCAGTTCCTTTTGGGAATGTAAATCGATTGGTAATTCTTAAAAGGCTGATATTGATTCTGTAATTGGTGTCGACACTTCATAATTGGTTGTAAAAATGAAGTTTGGTTTTAAAAATACATAATCTAAACAAATTAAAATACAAATGTAAAATTGCCATATTTTTTCCGAACAGAAATATTGAAATTGGAATTTGAATATAAAAACAGTTATCAAATTTAACACTATTGTATACAATTTTATTTTGCATGTTAATAGCATACGTTTTACATTATTATTACATATTTCTTGGTTTTAATATTAATAATAATAATCTACTATAATTTTTGTATCTCAGGAAACCAAACATTACAAACATCTGGAAATAGACTGTCTGAAACCGAGAAAGTAGGACTTGCGCTATATAAATTCTGATTATCATATTTTCCAATTATAAATTTTGAATCGCCGAAATATCCAGCAATTTTAACGTCTAACCCAGAAAGTGGCACATTTGCCTGAAAATAATTTTAACTTCAGCCCAAAAAACTTCTGCTGCGCAGAAATTCGTTCCTCGACGTTACAGTAAAAAATTTAACGTTGCTACAAGCACACACGAGAGAAAAGTTGTCTTAATTATTACTATATTATATACCGTTACGAGGACGAAGCTTTCTCTCTTAATATTTGGTACATGCATTTCTCATAATTTTCTCGTATTATTTTCAGTTCAAATTACTATATTTTTATAGTAAACGAAAAAACTATTTCTTAAAAAAATATTTTCCACACAGAGTTTCGAACTCGCGACCTTGCGTTTTACAGCCGGGGACATTTCCCCTTCACCACCGACACTATTAACAGTGGAAGCATTTGATCCTTCTTTTTTTTTTAATGAACGCGTCATTTTTTACAGCATTATTTGACCTTGCGTTAAAGCAGTGTCTACTAGGAATTCATCACAATTTACTACAAATTATAGTAGTTTATACTGTTTTGGAAGCTCCGTCGTCGAAATACTGCAAAATATTGCACTTTTTGTTAAAAATTATCCCTCCGTGCACACATATTTATTTAAAATAAACAGTATATTTGTTTATTTTAGATAAATATGTGTGTGCTTGTAGCAACATTGTGAATTCGTATATCTCGCTGTTTTGCACAAACATAGGTACGTTTGTCCTAAACCTAAACATACATATTATCGTTACAAGAAACGTATGTTTAACTCAACCAATGTATTGCATAAGATTTATCAGAAATCGAAAAATAATACACAAAAATATGTGGAATGATAATGCATTTATCGTAAAATTGTTTGCATAGCAATAGGTGTATTATTTTATGAAAGGTAAATGTTAGGATTGCATTTTTCGGGAACAAAAAATATAAAATGATAGAATTATTTATCTGAACGAACAATGTTGTTAAGAATTGTACTGACATGTCTGCATCGGTACTTTTTTATTTAAGTAACGTCAACGTGTTTGATTTACTATATAGGATTTATATGAATATTGCGTTAACGGGTTGAGTTATCTGCTTATAAAATTTTATTAACCTGGCTATGAGGAGTATATTGATTCAACATTATGAAGTTAATGTTGAGGTTCATGTTGTTTGAATCATGTTGAATCCTTCAATGTAAAACTCGTGCTACGAGATTAATTCTAGCATGATATTCATTGCACAACAACATTGATATTATTTCCCGTGCATGCGATAAAAAAATACTAGTTATAAAATAAAATCTACATTGACTATATATTGGTACACCATTTCAAAGATAACGTTGAAGTTCATTCGAATGTTGTTCGAATCAATTTGAAACATTATTCAATGTACACTTCAGACAAAAAGTTCGGTAACATCTACCAGACTTCCTGTATAATTACCATGACGCGGTTTATTGATGTTACATATTTATATGTTTGTAGTAACAACATGAAAGAGAGGGAGAGAGGGAGAGAGAGTGAGAGAGAGAGAGGGGAAGAGAGAGTGAGAGAGAGGGAGAGAGAGAACCTCACTGCGCATGCGCACCGACTCGACAATACCAACATGTGCTCAGCACAGGCCGCCGACTGTTGCCGTTGCAAACATGTAAACATGTGATGAAACCAAACTGAGATTGTAGATTCCACCAATTATTTTTTTCCGTGTACTATTGTATATTAATTATAGTATACTAGTTTAACAGATCGTAATAGCAACTAGGATAGGGAATTTCAGGTTTCTTAAAAAATGTATTTCCAAAAATAAAGCTGAGAAAACGAGTAAGAAATCGAGATTATGGCTGCGCTGCGTACAACGCAGTACTTCGGTAAATTTTAGACTGTTATACTAGACTTATTTAGTGAATAGTTTCACCTAGTTTCTATATCTAGTTACAAGCTTTGTCCAGATTAGATACAATAAGTTGAAATTTCTTTATAACTTCGAAATTAATTATAATTAAAACTATCTATTTATTTTAACATAACAATAAATTTAATTCAGATATTTTATTTGATAAATAATGTACATTAAATAATATAATCTTTTAATATTGGGTTTTAATACAGGTAACAATTAAAATAAATAAATAAAATATTATTAGTTAATTAAATGAATATAGTACGTCCTTATTTCTATTCCGTTAGTCCTTATTTCTATACAAAAATTAACATTATTAACTTCAATGGCTTACGGTAATCAATTTTAAAAAAATCTCATGAAGTTATAACGCGTAGATGAAGTAGTAAATACGTGTATCTCAAATATCAATAATGGCAGAGTCAATTCAAGGCGTGATGGCTCACAGACAGGATGGCAGCGTGACGGACTTCAGCAATTTGAGATCAATTTCCGGTATTCACAAAAAAAGTTTTTCACCACTAAATATGTTTACCCCATAATAAAGTAAACTAAATTCGTTAAAAAATTGATGACGTGATTAATACATATCCAATTACATTGTTTATATTTGATCAAGAAAATAGCAAATTAGTTTAACTATCCAGTGTCTTCCAAATTACTGCGACACACAACCTAATTACAAGCTACTTTGCCTACCAAGCTACTCCGCAGTTAATATTTAAACTTGCCTTTGCCTCTCGAGGAATTCGACAAATTTTCTACTTGGGTAACCCGAAAAAATGCTGATTCTGCTTTGATTCAAGTATTACCAACATGAAACACAGAGGAATAAGTAACGTATAAGTTACATAAACGACACAAACCTCAAAATTCACGTGAAAAAACATCCACAATTAGTACTTGAACTCGAGCCTTAG
>JABFPB010004019.1:0-15756 GCA_022817645.1 Ceratoteleas bidentatus | reverse complement strand
CTCTCGCACCGGTTCCGCCACCTGCGCGGCCACATCGTGGCGCTGCAGGCGCGCGCCCGGGGTCACCTGGTGCGCCGCATGCACCGCAAGAAGATGTGGGCGATCGTCAAGATACAGGCGCACGTGCGCAGGCTGATCGCGCAGAGGAGGTACAAGAAAATCAAGTACGAGTACCGGTTGCACATTGAGGCGTTGAGGCTGAGGAAGAAGGAGGAGAGGGAGCTGAAGGACCAGGGAAATAAGAGAGCTAAGGAGATCGCGGAGCAGCACTTTATGGTGAGGGTTTGGGGAAATATAGTCCCCAGTGAGAGAGTGTGAAAATGTTCTGAATAACTCTGAAACTTGGAAGAGAGAAGAGAATACGATGAGAGTACGAATTGTGAGAGATTTTCAGTCGAGAGATTTATTCAGACATTCAATCTGATCATTTCGACACCTATTTTCAATGCAAACAGTAAAAAATGAATTTGTTTTCAGGAACGAATGCAAGAATTGGAGAGGAAGGAAATAGAAATGGAGATGGAAGACAGGAGGAGAATGGAGATCAAGAAGAATCTGATCAACGACGCAGCGAAGAAGCAAGACGAGCCGGTGGACGACAGCAAACTGGTCGAGGCGATGTTCGACTTCTTGCCTGATTCCAGCAGCGAGGCTCCTACCCCTGCCAGGGAAACTTCTGTGTTCAATGTAAAAGAAATCAAACTTAATTTAAATTAAACACAAAACAGTCAGTCTCAATGTAATTAAACACAAAACATTGTCTCAATTTGAACAAATAATTGTTATAACAGATGTTTGGAACTAAATCACAAGTAAATAATTTCAAAGAAAATTACAACACAAACAGTTTGTAACGTTGAATACTTCACTTTTTCAGGATCTTCCAGCCCCAAAAGCAGACCAGCAAGAGATAATCAGCCCGATCCAAACTGCTTCGGAGGACGAAGAGGACTTATCAGAGTTCAAATTTCAAAAGTTCGCGGCGACCTACTTCCAGGGCAACATTACCCACCAGTACTCGCGCAAACCTTTGAAACATCCGCTATTACCTTTGGGAACTCAAGGGGACCAATTGGTACACAAATTTAATTCTTTTGTTAACTAAATTTGTTAATAATTACAGTTATATGTTAGAGTGTACTGAATTTACAATAGTAGAAGCATTTTTCATCATTAAATAGTACTTTTTAACATTTTTAAATAAAATTAATGAACAATATTGAATATAATGGCTAATGACGTTTCTATATATCAAAATTAATGTAAATATCCTACAAATTTTCGAGAGGCGTTAAATCAGACATTAAAACTTTTCAATCAGCACCTAAAATTACGTCAATTTGCAACAAAACATCAATTAATTAAATATCAATTCAGTTATCCTAACAATAATTCTCTTTCATCTTCCCAATAGGCAGCACAGGCTCTTTGGATAACAATACTCCGTTTCACCGGTGACTTACCAGAGCCACGGTTTCACACCATGGACAAGGACAATACCTCCGTAATGTCCAAAGTCACCGCCACATTAGGCCGGAACTTCATCCGGAGCAAGGAATTCCTGGAAGCCCAAAAGATCGGATTGGACACTGTGAGTTTCTAATATTATCACTCCCAGTTCAAATCATATATCATATACACATATATTATCTGGAAATTCACCTATAATAACCATATGTCCTATATTCAAACGATATTGGTTCTATTATACCTTATTTTTCCTTAAATTGTACTAAAAATACCATTAATAAAATACCAAAAATAAAATATGCTACTTTATTGAAATTAAAATAAAATATACTAAAATCGTCCTCATTTCAGGAATCCTACATGAAGCAGAAACCCCGATCCATCCGCCACAAGCTCGTTTCCCTGACTCTCAAACGCAAGAACAAACTCGGCGAAGACGTTCGCCGAAAACTCCAGGAGGACGAGTACACCGCCGACAGCTACCAGTCCTGGCTCGAAGCCCGACCCACGTCCAACCTGGAGAAACTCCACTTCATCATCGGCCACGGAATCCTCCGCGCGGAGTTGCGCGACGAGATCTATTGCCAGATCTGCAAGCAGCTCACCAACAACCCCTCGAAATCCTCCCACGCCAGGGGCTGGATCCTCCTGTCCCTCTGCGTCGGCTGCTTCGCGCCTTCCGCCAAGTTCGTCAATTATCTGAGAGCCTTCATTCGGGAGGGACCGCCCGGTTACGCGCCGTACTGCGAGGACAGGCTGAAGAGGACGTTTAATAATGGAACGAGGAACCAGCCTCCCAGCTGGCTGGAACTCCAGGCGACCAAGTCGAAGAAGCCCATTATGCTGCCAATCACCTTTATGGACGGGAATACGAAGACTCTGCTGGCGGATTCCGCAACCACTGCCCGAGAACTGTGCAATCAGCTGTCTGACAAGATTTCGTTGAGGGACCAGTTTGGGTTCTCGTTGTACATTGCCTTGTTTGACAAGGTCTGTTCTGGTTCTAATTTTCTTCCAAGAAAGAAATAAAAACAAGTTTTTTCTTCCAAAACAGAAAACTATTGGAATCGTTTATCAATGTCTTTTCTTCACATTTTAAAAGAATGTCTACATTTTTTCTCACTTTAGGAGAATAAATATAAAATTTAACGGTCGAATTTTAATTTTTAGGTATCCTCCTTGGGAAGTGGCGGCGACCATGTGATGGACGCCATCTCCCAGTGCGAACAGTACGCAAAAGAGCAGGGTGCGCAGGAGCGTAACGCCCCCTGGCGGTTGTTCTTCCGGAAGGAAATCTTCGCCCCGTGGCACGAGCCCACGGAAGATCAGGTGGCGACTAACTTGATCTACCAGCAAGTGGTGCGAGGAGTGAAGTTTGGGGAATACCGATGCGATAAGGAGGAGGACCTGGCGATGATTGCGGCGCAGCAGTACTACATCGAGTATCACACGGATATGAATGTGGACAGGCTGTTTACGCTGTTGCCCAATTACATTCCGGATTACTGTCTGACGGGGGTGGATAAAGCTATCGAACGATGGGGGCATTTGGTTCTGCAAGCTTACAAAAAAGTAATGAGTTAATTTTTTTTAAGTTAACTCGATTAATGTGTCAGATTTTATTTTCTTTAGTTATCTGCTTATAATTTGATTTATTTGATTAATTCTTTTATTAGTGGAGTTTTTTTTTAATGTAAATGGTCACGTTTTGCAGAGTTATTATCTGAAGGAAAAAGTCCCGGCGTTAAGGGTGAAGGAGGACATAGTCGGATATGCTAAGTTCAAGTGGCCTTTACTCTTCTCCCGATTCTACGAGGCCTACCGGAATTCCGGGCCCAATTTACCGAAGAACGACGTAATAATAGCTGTGAATTGGACGGGAGTTTATGTCGTGGACGACCAAGAGCAAGTGCTGCTGGAGCTGTCTTTCCCGGAAATCACCACTGTGTCTAGTCAAAGGTTACATTAGCTCAACTTCTTTTGTACTGAGAAAATGGAATTGTAATTTGGATTTTTATTAGCAATTAGGATCTTTATAAGCAATTAATATTCAGTGATGTGACTTTCACGGTTTTATTTGCTTCTGAAGAATCCCTCGAAAATTCTTGGGAATTTCCAGAACATTTTTTGGAAATTCTGGGAGTTTCTATGATATTTTTCGGGGTTTTCTTGAAAAGTTTTGGAAGCTTACCGGAATTTCTTCCAAATTATTGGGTTTTTGGACTCAACATCAAATTTTCCAAAGAATCTCTTATCTCTATGATTTGAAATAATCCAGCTTTGATACATATTTTAAATAGATTCCTGCTTTAACCAGCAGTTCTAAATCCTCCTAACTTCAGACCTTTTGAATTTCATTTCAACGAACTAAATTTCAGAACCAATAAGATGTTCACCCAAACGTTCAACTTGTCAACGGTGCGTGGCGAGGAATTTACCTTCCAAAGTCCCAACGCGGAGGACATTCGCGACCTGGTGGTGTACTTCCTCGAGGGCCTGAAGAAGCGGAGCAAGTTCGTCATCGCGTTGCAGGACTACAAACCGCCCGGTGACGCCAACTCGTTTTTGAGCTTCCAAAAGGGCGATCTGATTATCTTGGAGGACGAGAGTTCGGGAGAAACCGTGCTGAACAACGGTTGGTGTGTTGGCACCTGCGAAAGAACCACTGAGAAGGGCGACTTTCCAGCTGAAACTGTCTATATTTTGCCTTCGTTGAGCAAACCACCTGTGGATATTTTGGTAAGTATTTGAATCAATAAAAAATAGCAAATCGAATAAATTATTCTAACTGATGAATGATAAATCAAATAAATTATTCTAATCGATACTTTGCCATTTTCAGAATTTGTTCAGCATAGAAGGACCCGAAATCAACCGGAGGTTCTATCCTCAACCAATGAATGGCGTTGAACCCAGAGATAAACCACACACTTTATATGCATACTCTATAGATCATTTCAGGTATAAAATATAAATGCAATATCGACATCATTTAAATAAAACTCTGCAAATAACGAAAATGATTAATGAAAAAAAATCTTTAAATGAACACTGAATAAAATTATACTTTTATTAATTTTTTAAGAGAATTTTAGAGAAATTTAAGAGTATTTAGCTCAATTCTATTCTATGATTTTTGAACAATTATAAAAAAATCATAGAATAATTTTTACATCTCTGCACAAATGCAAAAAAATGTTTTTAATACAAATTATAATACTATTTTTAAATGGGTTTATAAAAAAATATTTTTCCTCAGAACCCCTTCCAAAAAAACCATGTCAAAAGCTCTGACCCTAACAACCGCTCGAAGAGGACATTCCGAAGAACTGTGGCGCCACTCCAGGGAGTCACTGAAACAGCCATTACTGAAGAAATTGGTCTCGAAAGAAGAGCTGGCAGAAGAAGCATGTTTCGCGTTCAACGCCATACTAAAATACATGGGGGATTTACCAACGAAGAGACCTCGCAATGGCAACGAGTACACCGACCTGATTTTCGACGGGCCTCTGAAGAACGAAATTTTGCGCGACGAGATTTATTGCCAGATCATGAAACAGCTGACGGACAATAGGAATCGGTTGAGCGAGGAGAGAGGCTGGGAGCTAATGTGGCTTGCCACTGGATTGTTCAGTTGCAGTCAAAGTTTATCGAAGGTGACGATTTTTCGAATGAGGAATGGAATCTAAAATTTGGTTTATCGAAATTAAACAAAAATTCACACAATTTTGTTCAATGCAATTAAAAGATATTAGTTTATATTTTACTGAAACTTTTTTTAATTACAAATTAAAAAATGTCGCATCCCAATTTTAGAAATTTTTAAGTCTGAAATTCTTCTAAATTGGAAATAAAAATTAGATACAAATTTTAGAAATGTCAGATTTTTTAAAGGAATATTGAAAAGAAGACTTAAGTTATTTTTTATTTTACAGGAATTAACTTCGTTTTTGAGGACCAGACGTCACCCAATATCCCAGGACTCGTATCAAAGATTACAAAAAACACTGCGAATTGGCCAACGTAAATACCCGCCTCACCAAGTTGAAGTGGAAGCCATCCAGCATAAAACTACTCAGATATTCCACAAAGTTTATTTTCCTGACGACACAGATGAAGTATGTATTATTACAGAAATGATTATTTTAAGTGCTTATTATTTATTTTATTTATTAAGTGCTTATTATTATTTTAATGCTTTTTATTTTAATGGAATCTAATTTTTTTCAACAGCCATTTGAGGTAGATTCTTCCACAAGGGCTAAAGACTTCTGCCAGAATATTGCTCAGCGACTGAATCTGCGCTCCGCCGAAGGTTTTAGTTTATTCGTGAAAATCGCGGACAAAGTGATCTCCGTACCTGAAGCTGATTTCTTCTTTGACTTTGTCCGGCATTTAACGGACTGGATCAGGAAAACCAGATCTACTAGAGATGGTACTTAATCCTTATTAAAATCATCCATTAGATCTTTTTTCTATGATATTTAATAGGTGACAAATTGGACAAATTTCCGATTTAATCCTATTAGTTCTAATGAGAACATTAATAAAATATAATCAGAATTATTTTTTCCAAGGGAAATGTAGAGAATAAATCATTAATTAATTTGTACGACTTTGGCTATAATTTTTTTTTCATTTTCCATTTAGGAATTTCGCCTCAGTTCACTTACCAAGTGTTCTTCATGAAAAAGTTGTGGACAAACACTGTTCCTGGCAAAGACAGAAATGCGGATCTGATATTCCATTTCCATCAAGAACTGCCAAAATTATTGCGAGGTAAAAACAATTTTAAGTGGTTTACTTCAGACTATTTGAGACTATTTTTACCTGAAATTTCAATTTTTTGTTAGGATACCATAAATGTACTAAGGAGGAAGCTTCGAGATTGGCTGCATTGGTGTACAGAGTTCGATTTGGGGAAAGCAAACAAGAATTGCAAGCTATACCGTACGTTTTTAAAAGAAAAATGGACTTTTAACAATTTTTAAAGAAAAGAAAAATAGACTTTTAAAATTACTGTCATTACAAAATCGAAATTGTTTCAGACAAATGTTACGAGAACTAATACCCGCGGATTTGGTTAAGGTGCAAAGTGCAAATGAGTGGAAACGGTCTATAATAGCAGCATACAATCAGGACGCAGGTATGAATTCATTTTCATGCTATATTATCCAAAATATAGATTTATTTAGAATTAATACAAATCGTGATTTAAAACTTCTAAAATTGATCAGATTTAATTAAATCTGTTTTAATTGAATTGCATTTAATTAATTGAATTAAACCTGATTAATTTGGCTAAATTATTATTAATTATTTAAAAGGAAAATAGTAATAACAGTACTATTTTAATTTAAATATGATAATTTAATTCGTTAAATATCCAGTATTATTTACTATTAAACGGAAATTATAACAAAACAATTCACACTCTAAATTACACAAATATAGCATATATTCTATGCAGAAATTACCATATTCAGTTTGTTTTTATTCCACAAAAATGTATTTGAGTTTGAATAATCACGGAAAAATATTGTTCAATTTATATCATTGATTTATTCAAAAAATTCATTTAATTAAAATTTAAATCACCTATTTAAATCATACCTACTCCACACTTACATCAAATCACTTAATTTATTTTCCCATTTTAGGTATGTTGCCCGAGGACGCAAAAATCACTTTTCTGAAGATCGTCTACCGATGGCCTACTTTTGGGTCGGCATTTTTTGAAGTCAAACAGAGCACCGAACCAAATTACCCCGAAATGCTACTGATTGCCATTAACAAACACGGTGTTAGTTTAATACACCCCCAAACGAAGGTAAAAATTAAAATTCGTACAAAATTGTCATTTTTGATTAAAAAAATATAATTGTTGATTAAAAAAAAAAGAAATCCCTAAAAGCAACGTACTATCCGAGTGGATCATTTTACAATTGTTTTCCTCCAAAATTTCGTACTCCCCAATCTGTATGGCACCTCGAGACCAAAGAACGTTTGCTCCACAGGATATCCTCGAAACTCATCAGTTCACGCACATCTCAAACTGGTCTTCCGGGAACACCTACTTCCACATGACTATAGGCAACTTTATGCGCGGCTCCAAGTTGCTCTGCGAAACGTCCCTCGGCTACAAGATGGACGACCTTCTCACGTCTTACATTTCGCTTCTGCTCACGACCCTTAACAAGCAGCCGCAACGCACGATACGAATGAAGTAACGCTCACGACAATCACCGCAATTAACACGCGAAATCAGCGTCGAACTTTGACACCGACAATACAAAAAAAACTTTGTACAATCCACTTTTTATACCGACTCTGCCGACTTTTTATACGAATACAAATTTTATATATATATATATACATACACTACTTTACTTACATAGACTTTTCCACGATTTTGGGGCGAAAAGTTTATTTTTCGACTTCCCTCGACTAATGTTTTTTATGAGGCGAAGATCCCTGTTTTTGACACAGACCTTAATTGTGGCGATTTTATCGATTTTCAGCAAGACTGTAAATAAGTTACACTTCAATCTTTCGTGGATTTAGATTTTTTTAATTATTATTATTATATCCGAAGTGCCGTAAAAGCGGCTAGTTGTAATTTTCGGGGCACAGAATCAAAATTGAGCCTCGCGGGGCTCCGGTGCAATGCGTCGAATTCCGTCCAACGACACGTCAAACTGTAATTATTGTTATTAATATTGAATCACCGTTGTGAATAATAAAGGCAACCGTGTTCATCGTCCAGACAATGGGTCGACTTAATTGTGGGTACCTTCCCAGGCCGCGTGTGCCGACATTCCTCGCGAAAGGATGCGATTCTTATCGCGGCTTCCGCCGTCTCACATCTGATTATTCCCGCGGGATCCGCTGAATCGGCGTTCCCATGAACGTCCCTCTCGCGTGATTTAAGAAAATTAATTCATACCTCCTCGATTAGGTATAAAAAAGTCAACATTTTAATCGGTTTCTTTGTAGAGAATCCTTCAAAGAACAAGGTTTGACTTTTAAAACCCAAATTTTCAATACATACTAAAAGTTTCGCTGCATTTTTTCTATGACAAAACCTTAGTCTTAACTTCAAGCATTGAAATATAAATATTGTAATATTTGATAATTGTAAAACTGTGGTTTTATAACACCTCCAGGCCTTATTGAACAAGATATAATATTAATTCGATAAATATCTTCAATTAATTCGATAATATAACACATTTTGTATTGTACCTCGTCCTCCCCCTCACCACACGAGTGAGTATCCTTAAGGAAGAATTGAAAAATTAAAATTGACGAAAAAATCGTACTTTTAACGATATATTGTTAACTTTTCGAGATTTGGGTTTTCAGTCTAATTTCCGGAATAAATGAGTCGTCGTTTCATCCGGTCTGATATTTATTGTAAAAAATAATAAATTATACAATTTGATATCCGTTCGTCTGCGTCGTTTCGCGGTTTCGGTGGCAGCGACATCTGCAGGTAGGATTTGTTGAGATTCGCATCATTATCGTGAATTAATCTACGCTCGAAGCATCCTGCACACCCCGGCAACAATAATCACCAACGTTTCGTAGTAGCTATATTTACGTGCGCGTATGTATCTCTTTTATGTATATCGTACAGTACAAAAGTCGAATTTTTACACAAGAATCTCGTATATATAATTGTACACACTGCTCGACGTGGTCCTTAACGCTACAGTCGAATTCTACCTTAGCCTACGATGATTCCAACACTGATGTGTGCGGGTCGCGATCGAAAATTTATTTTATTTTTTGCACAAAATATTTTTGTCATAGACAAATCATAGGCAAATTACATTATAAACAAATAATGCCAGTTTAATTTAAACTTTTTTGGATAAACAAAGATTGGTAGTTGAAATCCTATTGTTTGCAATAGGATACATTTCTATTTATTACAACTGGACTCTGGTGGGAATTCCCTATTAAGAAAAATGATCATTTTCCTGTGTAGTTACAATGATAGGTGATTAGCTTGGACGAATTTCTGATTTAATTCTGTTAGCTGTAATGGGAATTTGTAATAAGATTTAATCAGTTGATGGATTTTTTTAACGAGGGCAGTCGCGATAGAAACAATTTTGGTTAAGTCTACACGGTACCCTACGGAGATAACAAAAGGTTGGACTAGTGACACGGAGTGTTCGATATCTTTGTTGCTCCTATTTTTTCTCCCTATCTTCCTCTTCTCTGGAACCTTGTTTACATTTGCAGACTGAATGCGAACGTTTTGTAGTTACCAGTGACTTTCCCAGTTAGGGAAAATGTCTGCAGACATTTGAAAAGGCTAAAGAAACATTGATAATGTCTGCAAAATGTCTACAAAAAATGAAATTCCAAAAACTGTTCGATTATCTCGAACAATTTTCTCAAGTTTTACAATCTTTCAAATACTTTTTGCATACTTTTTCAAATGTCAGAAAAATACTTAAAATACATAAAAGAATATACATTTAAAATTCAAAATCATAGCTATAAAATTGATATTTGTCTTAAATGTACACGTTCTAAAAATTAATGTTCTAAAAAAATAAAAAAAAATTCTAAACATTGCTTAAACTTTCCCCAAAACGTACACCATTTTTCAACATTTCAACCCACAATTATCCTCAAGGTCCAGACCCGTTATTACCAAAAAGTCGCGTATACAAACGTAGACACCAACGCAAGGTGCGGTGTGTTCAGCGGTGCCGTGCAATTTACCCCTACTTATTGCAAACAAGCTTTAAACCTACCGATTTGCTCTAAATAAAAAAAGTCTATGGTACCTTACGCTACTATTACACAATAACCAGCGAATTGAATGACAACTGACGGAGTAACAGAAGCAATGTACAAGTTCCTCGTGGCGACGGTTCGTTTTCGAAATGGTACTTTTTTACATATTTATAAGGCTGGCGATTTCTGTTCGATGCACCGTAACGTTGCTCGTTTTGATTTCGGTCGTTTCACAAACGCGAACCTTTGAATCGAACGTTCAGATATGTCGTCTCGTACCGTCGACTTTATAGGAAACGCGAGAGAATCACCCGATACTGTACAGTAAACGGTACCGATTTCAGATGAATACAGTGTATATTATCCGCGTTAAATAATCGGCCTAACTTAGCTTTAGAATCTTTATGATAATGTACACAAGAGAATACATTCTAATTCGACTGGGCCAAATTTCCCCTGGTCGGAACTGAGAAAGACGCTTTTTCCAAATCTCTCATTCCACTTGAAGGCAATGCTTTTGCAGATTACAATTCAGACTTTTGAACTTTTGAAGTTTTTCCATTAATTTTAATTATTTTTTTAAATCATCAACTAATGATTAAAAGAAATTAAATCCAATTCTTTCAATAATTGTCTTTTTAGTTACCAATTTGAAAGCTATAATCAGCAATAACTCTTAATGCCATTAGTTCCATTTTCCGCCGTTTTGGCGCTGCGATCGTTATTTTCACCAATTTCGTTTTAACCCGAAACTGGTCAAAATGGGGCAAAAAGCAACCAGTAATTGAACAAATAAACTTCTTTGGGCAAATATTGGCCAATTCTGGAACTACTGGGAACTTTGTCAGCCCGACCAGGGTGCCCGTTGCGTTACGTGCGTGCACCGTCGTCCCCCGTGGCCTCCGTGTGGCGTCATCAGAGCCCCGACTGCGGCTGCTGGTGCGTGCTCCACGCGACGTCGGCGATCGCCGGCGGCATGCTCGCCTGGTTGTGGATCGCGCGGGGCGCGCGCATGATCTCATCCGCCGGCGGGCAGTGCGGCCTGGGTCCGGGCTCGGGCGTGTACGTGAACGTCAGCCCGGTCGCGTAGATGATGCCGTCGTTGCGCACCAGCGAAACCGGCACCTGCGTCGGCTGCCGCACCCAGAGCCACTCGCCCCGGAAGAGCGAAATATCCGGCACGACGCAGAGCATCGTCTCCTGGCAGCGGTACATCGTCTCGGCCTCAACATCACCGAACCATACCTGAAAAAATATTACCGTTGTCATTATCATGATAATCATCATTATAAATATCAATGTCATTATTTATTTATTTATTTATTTATTTGTATCATGAGTAGTACAATCTTCATTTCTATTTTTCTAAATCACGACTATCATCGTCATATTAAGATCATAATTTCTAGCATCATGATTTTCATCACCATTTCAAAGAACTGGTGTCTTTTTCCTTTGATCTTGATAATTTGTCTTTATATTTGCTCTTAACCATTGGTTCTTACCATTAGATTTTATAGGCTTTCCCACAGATTTAATAGCAATAAAAGTAGTAAGAACCCCACCTGCAGGTTCGGCGTGAAGTTATCGCCTGTAAGCTCGAGCATCGCGACGTCACCGCCGCCATTGAGGTGCAGCGTGTGAACCAGGGGTACAGGGGTTACTGGGGACCGAACAGGTCCCATGCCCTCGAAGAACTGGTACTCGGCCTTGTCGGTGCTGATGATGGTCCAGCAGGCGCCGTCGTTGATCATCTCCTTGTTGGCCTCCTTCGGGCAGGGCGTCGCCTGGAATTGGATTATTCGCTCCTGCGATAGGCACAGGTACATGTGGTCGGTGTCCTTCATGTAGAAGGCGCACTTGTGTAGCTGGGAGACCGGGTCGTCCGCCTCGAGGGACGCCATCTGCTTATCGACCTTGCGAATCACGAGACGGGGCAGCGCCATCCCGGTCACCGAGCAGACGAGCTTCACGGTGCTGCCGTAGTGGATATAGCCGTCGCGAACCTGGAAGGGAGATGGGGTGGTTAGAGTGAGAGAGAGAAGGGTGTGGAAAAGTTGTTTGTTGAAAAATTAATTAAAATAAGTTGTGTTTTTAAAATTAAATTAAGATGTGCTTATGGAAGTTTATGTCGATGCTAGCACCATCTACAACTTTTTTTGTCGGTTTGTGAATTTCAGTTTATGTATGGGATATAGAGAAATCAAAT
Source organism: Ceratoteleas bidentatus (assembly GCA_022817645.1). NCBI lineage: Eukaryota > Metazoa > Arthropoda > Insecta > Hymenoptera > Scelionidae > Ceratoteleas > Ceratoteleas bidentatus. The sequence continues at coordinate 3,320 of JABFPB010004019.1, read as the reverse complement.
AGGCCTGGAAGAGCAGTGAAGAGAGTTTCGAACTTTATTAAGGATAAACATATTTTCTTTGTCACTTCTAGAAAATTTTAAGAGGTCACTGCAAGGTTGAAGGTAGTATTGAGGTAAAATGAAAATGTCTGACACAGATTTGTCTATGTTTGTGGCCTTAATGTTGAAGAGAAAGCTGGGAATGTATGTGTATATTCATCTTGTATGTGTAAGTTCATCTAGATCGCTTTATATTCAGAATATTTTAATTTAAAGTTTCCAAGATAAAAGATACGAAAAATTGTATTTTAGATTCATTATTTCTATATAAATGGATTCTCTATAAATGGATGAATGCTACAGTTTTCGGATTTATCAATATTTCCACAAAATGAGACACTGCTTCTGAAAGGGAAAAGAATCGATTTTTATGCAACTACACTCAAATTTACAAATGTAAATTGAAATTGGCTGTGGAATCACTCAAAGAATTCTGAATAGCTACATCTTTTTTCACACTGTGTCTGAGGAAGTGTTACCCCGAGGTCATGTGGGAGAGAAGATTAAATTATAGGTGCAGATTTGAGTGGGCTTATCCTAACAACACCTTGCTACTGTAAGGTGTAATATGACTTTTGTTGGGATACCGATCCCTTATTTTCATGTACCTATCTTTAAATCAGGTATCTGCAAGCCTCCTAAACAAGTTCCTTTCTTATTCAGAACAATCTTTAGGAAACAGTATTTTGAAAGGAATCAATAAATATAAAGAAGAAATGTATTTGTTTTCTTCTTTATATATATTTATCTTATTGAAAATAAGATCAGTAAGATAATCTACCAGACTTTACTATTTACCAACAACGTTAAGTCAGGTTCAACAGGTATTTGAATCTGAACAATATCAAGACAGAGACTTTCCTGAGCCAATGAACTTCTTCCTTGACTTTAGTACCTTTCTGTAGTTTATTTCCAAATATAGTTTTGAAACATTGAAATATTACCCACCACTCTCACAACACACATCACCAAACAATAGATGCTCTTACCTTTAATAAAAATCATTGTTTATATAAGGTAAAAAACACGTATGGTTTGATGTTATCTAAACATACCTCGTACTATTGTATTTCGTATAAAGACATATAATTACAATCATAACTACCCAGTCAACATTGTATTCCTCAAATTCATCTTTGAATGACTTTGGTTTATATGAATTGACTTAAAATTGACTTTGGGGAATGAATGTTCTCTGGGGAAACTTCTGCTGAACCTGTTCATCAGGACATTGTGTAAGGGCAGAAAGTTAGTCATTTCTTCTCATGACAAACACAGTGCTTTTTGTATCAAGTGCAAGGAAAGTACTCAACTTCAACTCGAGGAATGGGGCGCAAAGTTATTCACTTCTTCCCAAACATTTGTTTTCGCATTCAATATATGAAACAATGTCTGCTGAGTAGGAAGATAATTAAATCCATTTTAGAGATTAGTTTGATATTCGCTCAAATGGATTTCATACTGTGAGAGCATAAAATTTGTATGCTTTAATAATCGAGCTCGATTCGAGTTCCATTTCTCATTGAACCTCAAATTCAATTCCAGTTCAAGTCAAGTTTAATCGAGGTCGCTTTGACATTGAATCGTCCACATCAAGTCAGTCTGGAATCGAGCATGAATCGAAATCGATTTGATATTGAGTCGACCTTTTTTTGATATTGAGTCGAATCATCGACGTCCATTCGATGTCGATCCGACTGACATTTAGGCATCGAATCGATACTGATTGCAAAGTTTCTCGTTATTGAATTGATGTTGATTTGATATTGAGTCAACGACCTGGAATCGAGCTGCAATTAAGCTCGAATCGATATTGAATCACCATCAAATTATCGATGTCCATTCGATGTCGATCCAACTGACATTTAGGCATCGAATCGATATTGATTGCAAAGTTTCTCGTTATTGAACCGATGTTGATTCGATTAAAATGTCGACATCCAATCAATGTCTATTCAATTATCGTGTGTTATTAGGGGTGCAGCTCTGCCGATGATCCATCCTCAACCCACCTGGAACTCCTCGGACTCGCTCTCGTTATCATCCAACAAATGGATCGTGAACGCGCCCCACTGCGTCGAGCTCGCATGAAAGTTCCCGTTCTCCACATGCAGGTACCGCGTGCTCACGGTCTGCGAGCGCAGCCGGTTGAACAGCGCCACCTTGGTGCCGCTCGCGATGCACAGGTCCGCGTTCTTCAGCGACTGCTTCTTCTTCGAGGGCTTCGAGATGACCTTGATCCGCTTGCTGTGGAACACCCCGATGTCGTGCCCGCTCCCGTAGAACATCTTCACCGAGAGCATGAAGTGCTTTCGCTTGTCCGAGTCCGAGATGTACAGTGTCTTAGCCGCACAGTACTGCTTGCCGTTGTTGAGGTCCAGCTGCTGCATGTCCTGGTCCGAGTTGCCGATGCCGATGAACGCGCAGAGCTGCGCCGACTGTTCGGACTCACCGTCGCGCAACATCTGCTCCTGGCGCATGCGCCAGCCGTCGCCGAAGAGGTAGATGCAGGGCGGCGGGCAGAAGAAGCGCTTCTCGTTGCCGTACGACTTTTGGGCGACCTTGGCGTGGAGGATCACGATGACCATGTCGCTGCGGTCGCGCAGGTACCGCTCCATGGCCTCGCGGGTGAGCCGCTGGTCCTGGTGGTCCGGCCGGTAGACGCCCGAGCCGAACCGCGGGTACGCGGACATCACGGCGGTCGGCGAGGGCGGGGACTGCATGCCATGGGCCATCGCGGGCAGTCCGAACTGGTGAGGCATCGCTGGGGCGGGGCGGCCGCGTCTGGGGTCAGGTCAGTGAGTGAAGAGCAGCATCTTCTGGGGAGAGTTCACCTGGAATGAGGCGAGGGGTTAGGGGGTTCTCGGAGGTGGGGTGGATTTTGAGAGTAAGATGGTTTGGAAGCAGGAATGGGGTTTGATTGTGGAACGAAGATTGGTTCAAGTCCGTTTATTGTTTCTGAGTAGATCGCTGGATTGGAAATCCACTCATGGATTTTCAATCAGTGGATGGATCCAATCAGTTTCCATGAATGGATTTCCAATCATGGGTTCTGCCTAGGAATTATTCGATTGGATCCATCCAATGATTGGAAATCCATCCACTGATTGGAAATCTATTCATGGATTTCCAACCAATGCATGGATCCAATCAGTTCCCATGCACTGATTGGATATCCAAGAATAGATTTCCAGTCAGTGGATGGATTTCCAATCATTCATGGCTTTCCAATTAGTGGATGGATCCAATCAAATTATTCCTAGGCAGAACCCAAGATTGGA
>JABFPB010004018.1:0-15754 GCA_022817645.1 Ceratoteleas bidentatus | reverse complement strand
TTGGTTTGTCTGACTGCCTAAGGGGGACTGAGAAGGAGACCACAGGATTATCAACTGGATATGGTATATATAGCCCTCCATAGAGAAGAACAAGCCCGGATCCAACTTATGGAAACTATCATCATAGTCGCTGTGGTGATGGGAGGAACCTGGTTGGTTAGTGAGTCTGGATACACATCATTGGGAGGAGCCTGGGTTCTGTGTCTGATCATTCTGGCAACGTCTGAGATTCATCCCATGGGTCAGAATAGCCTTTACTCAGCCTTTATGATGATGTTGGTTTTTGCTCTAGCTGTAACATCTATACCGGCCTTGTTCGATCTGTCTATGAGAATCATTACAAGAACATTGGAACCACCACCTACAAAAGCCCGTGAGGTGGATGAGACTATTCTGGATGTGATTGATTTCCCTAAACTACTGAATTATGGTGAGCGGGATTTTATTGAAGCCATGGAACGTGCGAACTATACCGTCCCTGCGCCCACTGCGCAGTATATCAATGCGTTAGGGAATACCACCGTCCCCAGCGGAAGAGATATTCTGTCTTGCTGACTACAATCATGTCGCCGATGAAGGAACAGGCAACGGGTGGTTTGGTCGAGTTTCTCCCACCACTCATTACTTATATAAGAGTTACCCCTGCCTCCGTGTTTATTGGTCACTCCAGTTCTGTCACTCCAGAAGCTGATCGCATATGCAAAAGATCCGGCTCATCAGCCAAGATATTGGGATTTGCCATGGACTTTGTCCAGAAGAGGAAGGCGCCACCCACCCAACGGAGAACATGTTGGGCTACTTTCCAGCGCGAGGCCTTAGCGCGGTGCAAGTAGATTTTCTCTATCAATTAGGTTTTAGAGCTGATGGAGCACTCTGGGGTGAGAACGCTGACGTGCCTTTCTCGCCGCACTTTATGTCAGTTATTCAGGCAGAGCTCGACGCTTCTAAAGTCTTCGTCCTGAATCCTATTCTTTCCGGTGTTTCTGACAGCCAAGGACAACTAATGATTTGTGAACCTGAGGTTGTTCGAAATAGACCTGACTACATGGTACCACCTCCGCCACAAAGCTGCCGGCAGTAATATCATACATCGGAGCAGCCTATAGATTTAGAAATAAATATGGCTATGAAGAGCAAGACGCCGACCACGTGATAGGTGGGTCAGTTTACGATTTCGGGGTAGTAAATAGGAATATCCCAATAGCGTGAGCCCGTACTATTAATAACTTACGGGAAACAGAAGATGTCTCCTATAATACAGCTAAGTATAGGAAGGTACCCTTCCTATGTCATACGAGAGTGGATAAAGTGGTGCGATGAAGGTTATCAGATGAAGGTTAGTTAGTAGCCTCGGTGAGAGCCGCAACTTGGTCGTTTGGACAATATTTGACCTATTAAGCGGGGCCAAGTATATCTCAATATTCGATCTATGAGATTTCATCAAATCCATATGTCCTTTCGCGATGCCCCTAAAATAGCCTTTACGACACCCTACGGTCACTATGAGTATAAAAGAATGCCCTTCGGGTTGAAAAATGCCCCTGCCACACTTCAGTGGTGTATGGATAGGGTGCTTATAGCACTTGAAGGTGTCGAATTATTCGTTTATATGAACGATCCAAAAGAATGCCCTTCGGGTTGAAAAATGCCTCTGCCACCCTTCAGAGGTGTATGGATAGGGTGCTTATAGGAGTTCAAGGTGTCGAATTGTTCGTTTATATGGACGACATTTGGGTAGATGGTTCCATCACGTTACTATGGTGAGCGGCATACTGGTAGGAATAGCAGCAGGAGAAGTGTTTAAGGGGTTTGGAAATCGAACCCCAATTTTTCAACCAATTGGAAATATAATTCAAGCGAGTACTGGCGGGGGAAGCGTGACTCCCGGGGAAAGGGGGACTCCCTCAAAGAATTTCCCAATATAAGCTAACATCACTATAAGACATTAGATGAGACAGCACTTATAATTACAAATGAGCACATTCTTATAGAGCAAAATCTCTAATCAAAAAAATTCAAAAAAAAATTGCAAACTTGGAATTGTTCGACAATTCTTCCATTCTGAAAATCTTAGAAAAATAAGACAATTCAAATCATACATTTTTTATAATACGTTTGAAAGTAACTGAACCTTTCTGACACAATATCAAAATACGACAAAATTCAGACTTTTCCAGCCACTCTCAACTTTGTTACAGACGTTTTTCTACAAGTCAGGTGACTGAAATTGAACTTTGTTAATCGCGATTTTGACAATTTTATCCTCCCAATTTGACCTATCATATTACGCTAGTTGACGAATAATTGAGAACGACGATCTCGAAACGGCTATAAAATGTTTCCAAAGTTTAAAGATTCAAAAATTGAGACAGACTTGGATTAATTCGGAAATCAAGTCGAATTTCGGGACGGGGTGTCGCGCCGTCCGGGGTTTAGTGTTTCTTTCCCGAAATCGCGACAGAAAGAAACTGATTTCAGTCGTAGGGACAATTTCGTTAACGTTCCGTTTCTTATTTTTTGTCTTCACGAGTCGGGACAGCGCCATTTCTTGGTAACATCACTTACTATTGCTGCAAAGCAAACGCGATTGATCGATTCCATTGATCGATTTCAAAAGTCAAGATAGTCGTTCACGACTTGCCTTTCAATTCCGTTTCGTCAAGTTTCGTCCAGCACTAATCGTTGTTCGGTGTATAATTTGTTATATTTGTGTGGATTATAGAAAAAATAATGCCTCCATGTCGCCGTTGCTTCAAACAAAGTCGACACTGACTTAACACGGCGACTTATCCCAGAACGGGATCATTTATCTTCCCCAACGGAACACAATACATACGTTTTTTAAATGTTTATAAAACGTTGTTTAAACATTTATAAAACGTTTGCAAAAGTTTTTTTGAACGTTTTTAAACGTTTATAAAATGTTTAGTGTCCAAGAAACGTTTAAACAACGTTTTGCTAGTTTCGTTACTTTTGTTCCATTGGAGTTTAGTTTGAGTACTCGTCTAATTCTTCCTTACAGTGATCCGATTGTCTAAGCAACCTCGTTCTCAGACACATTAGAATTTCCACTTCTGTGCTCCACAAATTGTCAGTAATACCTTGATTATGGGAGATTTCGACCTCCACAGAAATCCGAGGTCCTTAAACAACAATTAAGATAAGACAACAGGAACTTCGCTGATATTTAAAAATTAATTTAAAAAGGATGGGTGGACTCTGCCAAATTCAGCTAATTATCCCGATAAATTGTAGATTAGATTGGATTTATCTGGAATAAATAGATTTTTTCCAGACCTTTTCCTTCTTTTATTGCATATCAGTTCCGAACGGTGTAGTATTTCGGCGGAGTTCTAATAATATATTTGAAGTACCTTATTTTATTGTCAGATTAATTTTCAGCTCATCTACTGCTATCTTTTTATCATTTCCGCGGAGGTCGAATAAGGCCTTACCCCAACGGAACAAAACGATGTTTAAACGTTTATAAAACGTTTGAAAGTGTTTGTGTTCCGTTGGGGTGATTATAAAAACATGGTCCATAATTGAGTCTTATCAAATAAAATACACGGGTAATCGCTTTTGCAACTAACACTACGACTGAAAGAAATATAGAAAACTACAGAGACTTTGCATGGCTTTAACGGCAGTCGCGTACTGATTCGTCTAATACTGAAATCGGGACCACTGTACAGCGACTTGGTCTTGTTACTCCTATGTACAGACACCGGTATGTGAATTCGAAAACGACAGAGACGATATTTCGAAGATATTTCGAATGCGAGCGTGGATTGTGACCCGTGAGAGTTCGGTGAATCGATTGGACCTTATACATTAGAGCTAAGAAGCAGCTTGGGTCATAACAAGGGGTAAACGTAATGTTTTGCTAAATCGGCTGACAAAGCAAGAGCTATGCAGTTGATCGATCATTTCAACGAAACTTGGTAAAAAACCCAGTCTTCAAAGAAGGATGGCACGAATGCGGTGTCTTTGGTGAACTTCACAGGGAAGATCAGCTTCGACAGCACCTCTTCGAACATCTTCAACGACTCGGGGCAGGAAGCACCGTTTCCCTGGAAAGAAAGTTTGCATCTTACTTACTCCCCAACTAAGTAAGATACTTATTTTTGACAATTACCGGATAAAAACTGTCCGAATTAAACAAAATTTTCAAAAAAACTTGCAAATTTCAACTTCCCTTTGCACGTGTTGTAAAAAAGATTTTGCTTATAAAGCTCCGAATGAATACTTACGTGGGTCATATATTTCCCTGTTGGCTTCAGGACCTTCATCGAGGAATTCAGTATGAGTCTGATGAAGTCCCAGGCATCTCCATGTGGCGTCGAGCTGATCGGTATGTCGGTAAGGTCGCCGAAAACGTAATCAAACTGGCGACCTTCCACGATCATATGGGTCAATGTCTTAACGCAGTCGCCCACAATTATCTGCAGCAGCGAAATTGGAATAAAAGTGACGAATCGCAGTTTTCGTGGCTTATTATTCATCGTAATTATCAGAGACAAATTACCTCGTAATTATCAGACTTCTTTTTATCCAGACAGTCGCCACAGACACTCCTCATGAACTGGCTGCAAGCTTTGATAACGATATCGTCAATCTGTTATTAAATGTTACTATTAGTTCAAATTCCTTTTTGTTAGTTTGGTTAGCTCTCATCAAAGTCATCCAAAGAATCGTTATTTTGTTTATTTGTCTAAGAGTGGTCAATTCCCATTGCAATTGACCAAGAGGAATAAATAATTACAATCCTATTGCTATTAGTCGAAAATATCAGCATTGATTAATGTTGGAATGCAAGTGCCCATTCCCTAATATAAAAATTATCACTTTTCAGTAAAGTTTTATAATATTTAATAAGAGATTAGTTTGGACAAATATCTCATGCAATCCTTCTAGTTCTAATGAGAATTTTCATAAGATTGAATCAGAATCTTTGTGGATTTAAGGACGGAGAATTTGTTTTTGGCGAAATAATAATTTAATCAGAATTAGATATATAATATTAATTCACTCACTTCCAGCATCGTCACGTGTTTTGGATTTTCCTTGAGCAATTCCCAGAGAAGTCCACCATCTCCCCCTCCCAGTATGACGATTTCTTTACCCTCATAACACTCCTTTCCCCGTTGCATGAGTGTTTCAGTATATATAAGGTCTGCTTCGGACATGTCTATGAGAAAAATGAATTATTACTGTTAATTATTGAATAATAATAACTTCAATCTCCTCATAATAAAAAATGAGCAGATTGAAGTAAGGATGTTACATCAAATAGAAGGTTCTGAACATGATGAATTAAAAGGGTCAAGTATAATATTTATAGAAAATAAATGAGGACATTTTTGCAACCGTTGCTTGGGACAGTAAATATCTTACTCTGCAGTTCATCTAGCACCAACATGTTGCCCAATGACTTGGAGTGGACGATTTGCACCTTCTGGTATGGCGACCTTGCCTCGAACACCAACTTGTCGATGTCATACTCCAGCAGTCTTTCGTCTAAAACACAGAAGATTTATCACAACAATCCTGATTCACTGATGGACCTTCTGTGACCAATCAAAATCACACAAACGATCAAAAGGGTCATGCCACGAAAAACACAAAGTGCATTGTCAAAAGTATATCCATAACACCTATCGAGACATAAAAAACTCATCGTCGCATTGTGAAATTGAATTGTGATGTAGCCGAAAGCAGGGGAAGGTACTCAACAGCTTATAATTCATTTCTGACAAATATTCCAGTTTCTCGAACTTCTGGCTATTGCATCCACTTATCTTTAAATCATTAAACAAACCGTAAAACAGGTTATAATGTTAAGTACCTCCTCTCACTGAATTTAAATTTACATGAGACAATCAGCAAAGCAAAGTCTTTGTACATTTTATGAGTTTAGGGCGTTGAATGATTTGACCACTTTCATTGTCTGGTCAGATTCCTTATTCTATGTCTGAGGAGTTGTTAGGAGCCATAAACAAACATTTGTGTAATGTGTTGCTTTTTAAAATAAATTATTCATTTTTTAATTATTAACTTTGTAAAATATATTGTTCATGTTAGATATCAATTTATTACCAAGGGGGCAAAGTTGGTTTTTTTATGTACGTAAGACATATCGTTTGCACCTCAGACGAAAAAACCTATTTGGCTTCCATACAAAATATATTATTTAAAAAAATTTCCCGTGATGGCCAAAAAGTTACTTCTGCCCTATTTACATTCCACAAATGTTTGTTTACACTGCCCCACCACTTCGAAACGCGAGGTCATTATGTAAACAATGAAAGTCGCGGCAGATGGCGCGCACCCATGTTAGATGAGGGTCTAAACTGGCCATGCACGTATACAAGGCGAGCATCCCACGTAAGCACAAGAGAAGAAGTAAATGAAAGTGACGCTAAACTTGCAATACAAAACTCGAATAACGAAGAGAGGAAAGACCTTGAACTGTTATGCGCATACATGGCAGCAACACAATGCATTATATCATCCATCTCCCTCGATAATCTATCAGAGCAATCGACAGAGTATTACATGTCTCGGTTATGCAAAACAAGGGTCTTCGGTCGGTCTTGCGAGCGTCGACTTTAACAATCTTAGGGGTCTGCTCGCGTAGCTTTATTGATTCGGATTTGACATTGATTGTGGTTCTTGTTGTTCGCAATCGACTGCAATGCCGAGCGTAAAATAATGTAAACTAACTCACCAGCGGTAGGAAAGTATCTCTCATAAAGGCCACCGCGTTTAATGGGAGTAATCGAGTGCGACCGAGTAGCTGTTGTCGCTGCCTGTAACGCCGTCTCCAAGTTTCTGGCCGACTACCATTAGCCGTCAAACGAACCAATGAATGAATAGAACAAAAACTATCTATTTTAATGAGCCTCGACGCGCGCTTCTCGCTCGCAGTTTGCTTTTTTAAACGCTCATAGGGTTGAGGCGAAGCGTCAGTGTCGGGTATAGGGAATCAGTAGACCTTGCAGGGTTACTTTGGGGGTGAATGAAAATTATGCACAGGTTGGGTGTTGAGTTAAGGAATGTTTGGATATTAGGGTTTTGAAGGTAGAGTGCTTAACCGAGGAGTAGGAAGTGTTCTTTCTTTTAGACGAAATTGGATAAAGCAAAGACTTTACAGCAGCTTGCAGCATTAAAAAGTTTTACTTCCAAAACTTTAAGTTACTACTTAAAGATTTGGTAGTAATCTAAAAAAATGTTTAATGCAGGCATTGATATATCTTCCAACCAATCTTAATTTCTGTTCATCCCTACATCCTCAGAAATATACTACATCTCACTTCTGGTTCTACAGCTTCACTTCCAAACTCAATCTCAGCTAACTGATATTGATTTCCCATTAGAACAGCTTCCATAACTCCACCACTTCCAGGGCCTTCCACTGACGAATCGCCTCAACACCTGCATCTCTACTTCCGACGCGGCCTCTGCAGATGGCGCTACCAGCTGGTATCTTCTAACTAACTCTTCAACCCCTTCTTGCTAACTCGCAGCGCCACCTGCACACCCGATCGCTTCGGACAATCTTGGGGCACACTCCCAGATAGCTTGTTCATCGTATCGATTACTCGTAGCAACTCGCCTTGTATACTGTCCACGTTCGGTTAACGAGCCCACACTTAAAACGCCCAACAACACTGTTTTGTGTGCGCAAACAGGAAGGACCAACAGACAAACCAGCGACATGGCACGAAAGCGCTCGCACGAATTAGCTATCTGGGAATATTAATGAGATTAATGGTGTGAAGCCATGGTGAGGTCGATTGGACTTGTCCGACGCCGAGTCAGAATCGACCCATCGACTGGTCCCAGCGAGTCAAAGGGTTATCAAAGTGGACAAAAGTGGCAAATGTCGAACTGTGTCACGTGCACTATTTCGGCTGTCCTGGGCGAAGAACCAAGTACTTTTTCGTATCAATCAATCAGCTTTTTCGCTCGAGGTGTAACTTCGGTTACACTTTGAACCAAACGAGGTTGGGAAAAAGACTTGGTTCTGCGAGAGTATCAACTACAAACCAATAAGAGAGTTGGACGTAATCAATAAGTGGCTTGTATGAACGTATAGATAACAGGTGCTGGGTCTATGTTAGCATTCAGCAAGCTTGAGTGTCTAAAAAAGTCCAACCATGGGATAATGACAGTAAGGCCTATGTAATGCGATAATAAACATGTCCGACAAAAAAGTCGCAATGAAAGGTCTGGCGCATGAGTCGCAAATAATCGAAGTAAAGGAAACAAAATTCGGTTCAACGTAGGTCAACAAATGAAATCTGGCTATGGGCTAAGAAGTTTCTACCTGAGAGCGTCAGATAGAGATCGTATATGGTTCCTCGTCTAACGGGTGGCAGACGCTTGCTGCGCTGGCTGTTTAAAGCCATGGCAACGTCGGCTTCCAAGTTCCGCCATTGCTATAATGTTTTACAGTTATGCGGTGGTCCCGTAATTGCACGTGGTACAACAATCTTAGCTATGCCCGATACTATTTGCATCCGATCGATTTCAAGTGTGTCGCTTCGAGGTAGTTCATTTGAGAAATTGTTAGCCTGATTCATGTAGGACAGATTACTGGAGAATTATTTGCACGACATTCTTTCTGGATGCGAACTTTTTAATGTAATCGAGTAAATGAACTACCTGAAATTGAATTGCTGGTAGAGTCTCTAGAGGGGTTTAGTCGAGTTACAAGGGTCATATATAGGGTGAAAGGTTTCAGAAGTTGGAACATAAGAGTCGTACGTTTTGGTAGATTTTCATTGTTTAGCTTGAGAATAGGTGGAAGAGGGGAACGGGGTTAAAACTGACACAATTAAATAGTTAGAGACAAGTGTCGCTGAAATCGATTGGAATTCTTAGCTCGAAGGACAGCTAACTTCTTAATTCCATTGGAAAGGCTTTAAAAGTTTAGCAATTTTACGGATTGGTAAGACAGGAGTTAGGTGAATTAAACGAAACAAAAATCGAGGGAAATCGTTCTTCAAGGTGAAAAATCAATCATTTGGGGCTTTTTGCAGGAAGAAAGGTGTCATTAGAAAAATCCATTTTTCCATATGATAATGCAACATATGTTATCGTAGTTCACAGGCTTTCGAATTGATTTATCAGATGGACATCAGAGTCAATTGGCAACTCAAAAGCTTTAGTGATTTTTTCATTTAAGTTCTAAGGATAATTTATTTTAATCACACATAACATGTAGGAAAATTTTAGTCTTCGAATGTTTCTGAAATTGTGAAACCAGTTGGTTTTATCAATTCAGTTTTGCAAAGTTTGACTGACTAAATATTTTTTACGAATGATTTTTAATTCTACAAACTAGAACGTTACTACTTTCAGTAATTCTGACTGAAGATTCATCTGTATTCTATATTTCCCCAGATTGACATTTCACCTTAAGCATCATTGCATACTCAAAAGCTGCACAAATTATCCAAAAACCAAGCTCGCAGTGTTGCCAAAATTGGACTACTCTGCTGCGACATCTGCGCTACTTTGAAGTAACGTCAAAAACCAAGAAAACCAAATAACCTTGTGAACCAAAATCCAAAAATTGCGCCGAAAACCCTGCAACGGATATGGGCGAACAATTGCGAAGCAAATTCCGACAGACTCTAGATCCGGCGACGAGTGTCCCACGGTTGAAATTAAATCAACAACGAACATATGGGAAACGGAAAAACAACATTTAAGCTACGTGTCACAAATATAGCTCGGAAACGCACATTGGTGGAACAGTAATTGTTATGTTGAAAGTGGCTGAAATAGACCATTATTTAATTTGATAGAAGCGCAAGTGAAACGTTTTTACATTTAATTTGTGACGAAATTTTAAAAAGGAAATTCCTTGTCGAAAAATCTATCTTAAGGGGAGACAACGAAGTAAAGAAATGACTTGAAGATCAAATAATCATAAAAGGTAATTTTGGGACATAATATGATTAAAAGTAACGATTAAAATTATATGTAAAAAAATCCCCCCTCCCTTTTATAAGAAACAGATCTAAATAATTTAAAACTGTGAAATTTAACATGCATTTAGACACAATCGGATACTATTAGGAAGGCATTCCTAATTGCATATGAAATTTCACAGTTTGAAATGTTTCACATGTTGAAATATTACGAAATATCATAGTGCGTTTGGTGGTTAATCATATATTCCACTAATAGCGCTGCCTATCGTCATTTTGTGCAAGTACCGATGTTCAGTCGACACACTTTTCTCAAGTGAACGAAGGTAGTAAAAAAAAATTAAGATAGGCGGCGCTATTAGCGGAAAATAGGGTAAACCACCAAACACACAAACTTTTTGTTTCTTTAACACGAATCTATTAAACACTGATCAATATGGACATTCTATAGGAGTATTCCAATATTTTGTAATGGAACTCTTCGTAAGATGTTCATAATTTTAAATCTTCAACAGTTGTGAAAAATTGAAAAATTGAGAACCTTTGGAAATTGTTAGAACGATTTGCAAAAACTTTCCAAAGTTCGCAATCGGGTCGGAAATTTTAAACTGGGAATACTTCATTTTTACAGTTTCTTCTAAAAACGTAGCAATCTCCCATATCTAAACTCCACAATTTAACTTCTCATTACGTCAATCAATTAACCCACTTTTGCTTCTGTTAAACAATCCAATCATCCTCAAAATACCCCAACCTAAACCTCTCCTCTTTAAAAGCTTTGTTTCATTTCAAGCTCTTACTCTTTCGCACATTCGCCGGCGCTTTCATAACATTTCACTTGCGCTTCGCTTGTGCTGTTTCGACCCATTGATAAGACCAAGTGTGCGCTTTCTGGAGCCTCCGTGTGGCACGTCGCTCGACGGTTAAAGTGGGCTCTAAAAATAGGCGAGCTGCGTTGTATTTACCTCGAAAGATAACAACGCCTCCTCGTCGTCGCGCTTGTAATACTCAATGTTAACAGTAATAAGGCCTTCCGAGTAGCCTCGGACTGTGATCAGACTGCCTCTGGGTCCTGTGTACAGAACCAGCAGATTGCCGTCGACGCTGCATTCAGTCAAAGGTTTCAGCCCATCGAAATGTTCGCCCAGGACGTTCGCGATTGTCTGTTTCAGCTTCGAGCGCTTGTCGCTGTCCATGATCGCGTTCGCGGAGACAGTGAAGTCCAGCAACACTGTGTGGGCCACCATTTTGGAAAAATCTGCAAAATTTTGTTCTACTAGTTACCTTGTTCTACAACAAGTTGAAAATGTTAAAATGTCATTTCTTACCGTGGTACACACAGTACTTTTTTATCAAGTGTGAGGAAAGCATTTAATTTCAGCTTGAGGAACAGGGCGGAAAGTTGTTAATTTCTTCCCAAGGGAAGTAATTTACTTTTACATCCCTAGGGAAGAAATTAACAACTTTCAGCTGGTCAGAGGGTGGAAAATGAGTACTTTCCGTCCTCGTAGGGTGGAAAGAACTCATTTTTGGGCGGATAGTACTCATTTTATTTAAAAAAAGTAGGGTTTTCGTCCATGGTATGAACGATTATTTATTTTGGCTGCAACGAATTAAGTTTTTCAGTGTCTGAAGGGAGGGAACTTACTTTCTCAGAAAATTAAAAATCCCCCAACTTTCCCAGTTTTCATAGTTAGTCACCACCCGGAATTAAAATCTAATCTTCTAAATTCTTCTAAAATCTAAATTTTGGAAACATTTTGGAAAATATTTAGGTTGAAATAGGAGATATTTCACCAAGAAGCACAACATCTGAAAATTCACCAGCAAGTTTGCAAAAAATAGAAATAAAAAATTAGCTTTTTTAAATAATCAATTAAGTTATCGATCAAATAAAAATATAAAAAGGAAGGACACTGAGATTAATAGCAAATAAATAGAAATACACTAAAGTTGGCATAGCTGGCTTTATATATTTAAAAAAACATAAGAAAACATTTTTTTATGAATTAAGTTTAACAAGAATCGCCTTGCCTTGTTTTCGTTTCATCATTATAATAAATGGTAAAAGAGTTCGAGTCTGGTGCTTATTACATGGTGATCGAGAAAATTGATTAGTAAGTGGAATCTAAAGAATTCGTACAATTTGCGAATATCCGAGAAAAAGTAGAACTTGTTTTATATTGAGGTGTATTATTACAAGGGGTGTATTATTATTGGTCCACTTTAAAAGTTGTAATCAGTTTATTTGATAGTTGTGGTCTTTAGTCAAATTCCCAACAATAGTAATTAAATTAAAAACAAATAATGCAGGTCACCTTTTTCATTAAAAAATAGTTTTGCAGAAATTCTTGCGTTAAATTGCATGTAAAGCTGCAACTTTAGAATATGTATCTATTAAATGTTTAAATTTATTCTGTTATTCTACTCGAGCAAATAGCATTCCACGAAACATATTCTGCTTAGTTTTTTTGGTTGAACTAATTTCTTTATAATAGTTTAATGACATTGTCGAGTAATTAACACAGCTATTATATATTTAAGGGAGTTTCTCTAAGTCAACAACAACCATTTTATTTGCCATTAATTATAATGATGAAATGAAAAAGCAAATTACATATTAATTTGCAATCATATAACATTTAATCACATTAATCTTTTGAGTAAAGTAATTATACTCATTATTTTCTTTGATGAATAGTTGCTATTTTAACATATTTATTGATATTTTCATTAATAATATCTTAATTGAAGATATCCCGTTATATTATTGATTCATCTCATTAATATTTAATAATATTTTTGTTTTATTAATTTTTTTAAATAACATTTATTTCATTTTTGTCCCCTTGACTTTGTTTATCATGATATTTGAAGTAATATTAATTCTGTTTTCCCTATTACCGAAATGGCATCTGTAAATTAATTGTATCAGACTATGCGATTAGTTATACATGCTGCATCATTAACATTGTACAAATTTAAAGCATCTTAAAGTAAACAGAACATTAAAGATTTGCGAAAAGGTGAATCATAAAACATTACAACAACTTATCCAAACAGTCCAAGTTTATAAATAGAATGTTTTATTTCTTGAAAATATATGCAATACATATATGTGTAACAAAATCTATTATGATCAACTTCATTAAGCTAAGAGTAAAATTAAATGAAAACAATTCAAAGTAATGTAGAAGTTATTGTAAATTGAGAACATTTAGCTTAACAGTAATAATTTTATTATTAAAATCCTTATTCCAGCAATACATTATCATATTACTAGCTACAAACCCCGGCTTGTAGTCTCAGTTTACTGTTAAACCAATCAAATTTCATTCTGAAAATTGTTGAATATGATAAGATGACATACTGAAATATAGTCGTGTTAGTTCTTCATGAAAAATAAATAGTCTCGGCATAATTTATGCCAGAAAACTTTAAATATTGATAATGTACAGAAACTATTAAGGAAAGAATAAATACAGTAAAATTATATTGAATTGTTAACATTGTTCTATTATTATAATTCTTGTGAATGAATTATGTGTGAATTTTCGCAATTAATTAGCATTATATTAATAAAGTGATACAAATTGTGAGTAGCTCAACTAAACCTGTAATGTATCTTTATTTAACTTTTATGTTACCCCTCTGAAGTAAAACTTCTTCTGAAAATTTGCTAAATTGCAGATAAATGTGCAAGGTAAACATAAGAATGTACAGTGTTATCAATCTTTCATTGTAACAGAAAAGTAATACTTTCTTCAAATTTACTTGTTGCATATCTTCCATTAAACAAAACCAAATCCTTACTAAACATTTTTTTACTTTATATTCCATTCAAAAAAGGAACTTTTTGTACCTTCTTTAATTTTATATGTAAAAAAATTTGTGAATTGTGAAGAATATAATTGCGACAATGTCAGTGAGAAATCTATAAAATAAGTATAACAAATTCTTAATTTTTGTGCTATTACCACTAGTTTTTTTTTTTTAATTCAGTACATTAATGTCACTAGACAATTCACAGAAATCACTATTATTCTCAGAAATAGACATTTCACGTTTGTCAAATTGAAAATGAACAAAACAAATGTTAAAACATTTTTCTATTCACAAACCAGCTGTCCTATGCTTTCCTATCCCACACTTCCAGGAAAAGATTTCCGAGACTTACGAAGGATCGCAAAGTTCACATAGACTTTGTCAGCGCGCCGAAAATGAACTGTCAAAGTCACCGGAAGCGGACGCAAAAATCGAGCCCTTTTTCGCAAAGAAAAGCCCGCAGCGCGGCGTGCAACTTGCACTCGGAGCCGCCTTCCGTGGCACTGCGTTTTCCGCCCGCGAAGTGCAACTTTTGCCTATCGATTCGGCATGCCAACCTTGTCGCAAGATCGCATTATCGCCGCGAAACATCGCGCGGCCCAAAATAACCGCGAACGACGGCGAATTGTTGTTACAATTCTAAGCAACTTAAAAAATAAAAATGTTATGGCTGAAAGAAAAAATGAAAAAACTCGGACGATTTGTCCCACGTTTCTCAGAATTTTTTGCAATAATTGATGGAATAACGGGTTTTTGGGAATCTTGGGAGAGAAATTGAGGATCGAGGTAAACAGTGGGGAGAATTGGTCGGACGGAAAAGTCGCATTTTCGCTTACCAGCTAACGTACCAGCGCGGCTGCGGAAAAAGCAAGGTTAGGTCGGGCGGCGCGCAACAAAAACCGAGGCAGCCGAAGCGAACGCCGAGAGCTAACGAAATCGGGGCGAATTGTCGCCGGAGCCAGGTTATCGGGCGCAGCGATGTTGTGAGCGCAGCATGTGTGTCGTAGGTGGCGCCACGGGCACGCGGCGCGAGATGGTAATTGGTATCGAGGGATTTTTTTGGCCGTATGGACTACACTGGGAAAAATAATATGGCGTATCAGTCTTGGCTACTAATACAAACGCACCAACAGTGCATCAGTCCCGGTACCAATAATGATTCAGCGTTGGTCAGCCACAGTGATGTAGTGTTATGTGCATAAGCCTTATGAGCAGTATTGGCTTCAAGGCTGGTTTAGCGTTGGTTCCAAGATTGCATCACTTTGGGAACTAGTGCTATTTCAGCATTTTTCACCAAAACTGCTGCAGCCCTGGATCTAAGCTGATTCAGAGGTAGAGGAAGAGGAAGAAGAAGAGGAAGAAGAAGAGGAAGAAGAAGAAGAAGAAGAAGGAGAAGGTATCGAGGGAGTTCCGGGAAATGGTGAAGTATTGGGTAGAGGAAAAATTTGGAAAAGTCCTAAAAATGATTGGTGAAAAAACACAGGTGATTTTAGGATATTTAGGTTTGTAGAAAGAAAAGTTTTTTAAATAGTTGTCTCGACCTGTCTCGACCTGTCTTGACATGTCTCATCCTGTCACGAACTGTCTTGACATGTCTCGTCCTGTCTCGACCTGTATGGATGTCTCGTCCTGTCTTGACATGTCTCGCCCTGTTCCCAGGACTATGTGTGTGCGCGTGCCTGTGTTTTACACAAAATTGCGAGTAAAAACGCACAACAGAGTATAATGCAGAGTATAATGACTGAACGGCTGGACGCCAGCGCGTTCAGCGGTTCAGTCCGAATGCGTCTATTATTTCCTAAGATTTCATAGGAATCATTTGAGTTTCATAGGAAATGTGAAATTGGTCAATAATTGACAAAATGGCGGCTGTTTGAAAAAAAGTGAAAACGACACTTTTTTTCAAGTGTGTTTTGGCGCTTTTTTGTGGTGTGCGACAAAAAAAAGCGCAAACACAACAATATCGATCATTGGTTATTTTAAGT
>JABFPB010004017.1:0-15753 GCA_022817645.1 Ceratoteleas bidentatus | reverse complement strand
TTTTATTTATTTTATTTATTTTATTTATTTTATTTATTTTATTTATTTTATTTATTTTATTTATTTTATTTATTTTAAAAATATAAATAAAACATTTTATTAATATAAAGTGAACGCAAATTTTTGTGTTAAAAACATTGTCTTCAAAAAAATATTTCTTTCATGAACCGTTCGCTGCAAAATGAATGAAACACTCATTCGCAGCGTTCAAAAACGAACGACCGCGATTAAGCCGCCAATTTGCCGACTCGTTCGCGTATTTGCTGAAATTTCCGCGATGTAATTGCCGTAATCATACGGCTGCGAATAATTCAACGTTTAAAACCGCTTCGGCCGAATCTCGCTGCTTTATCAACGGAGTTGTCCAATTAAATGGCTTTCTTAATGCATTTATTTCCCGCACCAATGGTTCGCCGATTATTGCGACGTCGCATTTCGCAATGAACCGTTGTTCCGTAAAAAAAGATATCTAAATATTTGACGACAATCGCGAAATCTGCAGGCATTTGATCTCTTGTCTCTTTGATCAGTTTTTTCTTTCTTTTCTATTATTCAAAAACTTATTATATTCCTCAATTAATCTTTGCATTTTAAAATTAAAACAAATAAAAATGTTCAAAAATAACTGAAATGATATATTTATTAAAGTATTGTCTTGAAAATCACTGGGATTTGAACCCTCGTCTTGTTGAATGACTTTTTTCTTGTTCCAGATTTAATTCTCAACTGAACCTAGAGTTTCAATATCTAAAACATAAGTAAAAAATAATTATAATAATAAATAAAATAATAAAAACAAAGCTAAATATTTCAATTCGTTGAGATTCGAACTCTTGCCTCGTTAAATATGACCATTTTTTACTCTAAATGTTATTCTGAACTTAACATTGACTATTAGCTACGAAATAAATAAAAAAAAATGAAAATAACATTTGAGGCATAGGTTTTTTAATGAATTTTGTTATCTCTGAAACAACATTTGTTTTTAATATGATTGCCTAACTTTTATCTTCGAGTCCGCTGAGATTTGAACCTTCGTGTCGTTAATTACAACTCTTTCTTTATCCAAACTTTGTTCTAAAATTAACTTCGCGTTTTGATAAACAAAAAGTGAAGAGAAGGCATAAAAAATTAAACCAACATATTTCCAACTGCTAATCGCCATTCATTTCCGCGATAAACCGTCGATCGGGTTTCAAGTGTCGAAACCCAATAAGTGCGAATATATTCGTGACAATGAGTCATCCCGAGCAAGTTGCGCTAGTGACATAATCTCGTGACGAAATGATAAGAAAAAGGAACGGGAGGAAACGGGCGTACGGCTTCCTCGAGCACAAAGTGCGGAGCAGAGGTGCGGAGCAGAACGACGTAACATAAACGTATGCACTTGGTATTTCGTTCGCCCTAATTGCTTACAAACCGGAACATCGGAAGAGCTCTTCCGTTCTTTGATTCGTACCAAGGGTCGCTCCGCACGCTGTTTCGACAGCTTTCTTTCGCGTTCGCAACTGCATTTTCGTTCACGTTTATTCAAATGCTACTACTTTTGTTTTTTCAACGCATTTTCACCAGTTTTTTTGCCAAAAGATATGGTTAAATACTAAAAGTTAAATACTTTTTTAACTTTTTTTAATTTAAATTAAATTTTAAATTGGGACTTTTTAACCGATTTTTTGTTTCTTACGATTATTTTCCGACGATAGTTAGAGTTTTTTAATTGGACATTTTGAAGATATTATTTATTTTGAAACAATTTTAAAAGTTTTACAATTTTATAAAATTGTTAAAATAGCGCATAATTTGAGATTTTGGAAAATAAGAAAGAAGATAATTCGGTGTAAATATTGGAACTGAGACGTGCAACTAAAGATGAAATTAAAAATGGGATTTTTCAATTCGGAATAGTTCGTATTGAAATGTAAGAGTGCAGCGATATATTCGTTTACGTTCCAAGTGTGCGGCAACTTAAGATATCCATATTTATGTAATATGAGGCAACGCAAAGTGATTAGTAATGTTTGCAATTAGGTCGTTTTTGCCTACGTCGAATTGAACATTTAGCTTTTCATGAAATGCATCGATGACATTGCACTCCAAGTGTTCAAACGTCGCTGTTAATTTAGATATCTTTAATTAAAGTTATAATTTCGCGACGCGCACTTTTCCAGAAAGACAACTTCAATGCCATATAATCGCATATTTTAACTACAGTAAATTAAATAAAATGAGTTATTACGAAAAACAAACAAATTTTTTTGGAAAAAACACATTTTTTATGGAAAAAACACATTTTTTATTGAAAAAAATTGAACAAAATGAAAAAAATTGAAAAAATGAAAAATGTACTAAAAATAATACAAAAAATATAAAAAATGTACCTTAATTTCGACATGAAAACATTTTTTTTTGTTCATTCTATTCTTTATTAGGAAAAAATCCAGGAAGCTATAAATCGTATTTCTCTAAAAGAATACATTATCATTTACAAACATTTGTTCGTGCGCTTCGAGATTTTGAAAAGTTAACAGTTTGAACTCGGGATATTCGCAATATATATATAATTGCGATAATTATTTTGTTAATTGCAAATTATTAAAGAGTCTGGTGAACGAGTCTAGACGGTTTCCGTACAGCGTTATACGACTATTTGTCACGGTAAGTAGTCGGATTCTCGATGAAAAAGAAGCCATGCGCTTTAATCGCAACCATAAGCTACCGAGTTGAACTGTAACTGCACTTTGCGCGGCACAAATTGCCTGAGTTGAGCTTATTTTTAACGTTCAGCAAATTTTGCAACTTTTCCCATATTCCAAATAATGTATCTGCAAATGAATTTTTACACGAATATTTGCAAATAAAAATGTTTATACAAATCTATAATACATATTACTATTTATATATTTTATTATTCTATACTTTATGACATTAAAATGATTGAAATGTGACAATTATTGTTTGCATTTATTAAACTAGTTTTTTAATCTAAAATTAAAAAAATGTATTTAACTTTTTCTGTTATCAATTGTATAACCAATTCTCTGTCTATGAAAAATCATTAATGTTTCATTTAAAAAACAATTATTAACTTGTTTTGCAAAATTAATTATTATCCATTTCTAACAAAATTCCGACAAGAATAATGCAAAAAATATGTATAAAAGAAATTTAAAAACATAAAAATTAATAAATTGCATATAAAATGAAGATAAAAAATAAAAAACACATAAAAATTGCAGACAAAAAATTGCATATATAACTTTTTCAGTAATAAATTGCAATAATAAAAGTCCATGCTTGCCAATTGAATGATTTTTGTGTCAAATTTTTTAATGCGGCTCACGATTTTTCTTTCCGGTTTCTTTTTCGGGCGAAAAAAAGTGAATTAGAAATCACGGCTCTCATCAGCCTTCACACGGGCTCATTAGAAAACTGACCCTTCGTCGACGACACTCGCGCGCTTTTGTCCGCGCCAATACTAATGACTCGAAACATTTTCACTCGTCACAGATTTCTACTGACCGCGATCCGCGCGCCGTCCGAGCATATTTGGGAAAGTGCAAACGTCCGTCAACGCGATTTGGCTTTATCGCCGCCATCTGTACGAACCATTTGTGCCTTATTACCCGCACGTGCTCGACAAGTAATTGTCATTATTAAGGAGACGATCCATCTGTGCTGATGCCTACTTTACCGACATTCTCATTTTTTTAGGTTGCTAAATTGATATTAGAGTTAAGGAACCGCACAAGATTTTTTATCGAGAAAAAGAAGAGTTAGTACATGTGTACTAACATTTAGTATATCAAAGCAAGATAATTTTTTAAATTTTTTTAATTTTTTCAAATTTCTTTCAATTGTTTCAATTGTTTTAATTGTTTTAATTTTTTCAATTTTGTTCATTTTTAATTTTTTCAATCTTTTCATTTATTTCAATTTGTCCCAATTAACAGTATTTTCCGTTATAGCTAATTTTTTCTAAATTTTCTGTAGTTATTTTTTCTGTATGTATTAGTTAAATTTTGTTATTCAACTTATTGAAGCTAAATTATTACTAAATTTAAATTTTTCATTTACATTTTTCTCGAAATTGTAATATTATTAAAATATAATAATATATGGAAATACTGCTAAGAAAAAATGTTGCACAAATTCTTTCATTTTTCATACAGAAATTGCTCCAGAATATATCATTAACTGTAGCTAAGTATCTTATTGGTTTTCAATTTCTATTTCCATTTCTCATTTTCATGAAGTAAAAAATGATCGATTTCATGAAGTTAGAAATGATTGAGATATAATAATGAATTGAAAATATCTTCTTATCAGGCATCCAACTTACCCGAGTTACGATGACCATCTCTCAAGTCGCGGCTGCTTCACCGCTGCCTGAAACGAAAAATGTGTTTCTCCTTTAGTCGGGTTCACACGTCAACCACAATTGCAGTAATTAATATTAGAAATCATTTTTTTCCAAATAGAGAGAGGGAATCGATTTTTTTATTTGTTTTGATGTAAACATTTTTTTATTTGATTCAGAAAAATATGTGAGGTAATATCTTCAGGTGTTTTCGTTCCCAAATTACGAAAGGTCTACGACGTCCGTCATTTCCTCCATTTTCACTTTTACGAAAAAGTGAATTCACTTTTAGGTGAAACATGAATTTACAAAGGTGACAGGCAAGTTTAACTTCCCATAACCTTATTTTCAAGTTCTAGCAACTTGAACAACTTTTTATTAATTTTATTATTAAAAAAATTTCTTTTGATATTCATTTTATTTTATTTGTTAATTTAATCTAATAATCAGATTAATCTAAGTATAAAATTTGGTTACAAATAAAAATGATTAAATTAAATTAAAAATAAAATAATATTAATATAAAATAAATTAAAATAAAATAAATATAAAATAAAATGAATAAACAAAATTAAAATTAATAATAAAATAAATTAAAATTTAAACAAACAATAAAATGTCCATTTAAATTCTAATTTTCAAATTCAAAATTCAAAATTTAGCTCCTAATTCTTCAAATTGGACTCATTCCAATTGAAACCAATTTAGAAACTTTAAATAAAATTCTAAAATGGACACAATTACAACTTGATCTCAATAGTTTGAAAATTCGAATTCATTTTTATCGCATTCACCCCGATTTATTTGATTCTCAGCTGCTAAATCGGAAACCCCCATCCCCTCATAACCGACAAACTGACCGAAAAAGTGTCGGTCGCGTCTGACCGCGTGCTTTACATAAGTCGAAAGAAAAGCGTTTCAGCGATATTGATGGCCGATGACCGTTACCGTAGTCCGCAGTAACGCAAACCTGTTCGCAAAGTGGACTAGGCTGCGCGCGTTGCCAACCTCCGGCTCGGCCGAGATCGAATTAACAATCGTCCGCGACGGCAGATGCTATCTGCCATTTTTTTATTATCGTCCGTCTTGTCCTGCTCTATCCACGCTTCGGGCTCTCATTATTCTTACGCAACTCACGTTATCCGCTCGTTTGCGTGCAGACACCACAAGTTCGAAAAACAATGACAACAAATGAGGAAAAAGGCGGATCGAAATTTGCTACGATGAATGAAATTTGCTCGCTGAGCGAGTTGCAGGAAATTTGGCGAAAGAGATTTGATGAAAAATGAAAATGGATGGAAGCGTATTTTTTTATTTTTTAAATTAATATTTACAATAGAAAATGTTAAAAAATGAAAAAAAAATTTTAATTGATCTAATTCAAATTTTGCTAAATTGGTAAATTGAAATTAAATTTAGTGTAAATTTTTTAGTGATAATTAAAACTAAATTTAAATTTTAAATTAAAACTAAATTTAAAATTTAAATTTAGTTAAAACTAAATTTAAAATTTAAATTTAGTTTTAATTATCTAGTCAATCTGGAAGTCTTAAGCAATTTTATTCAAAATAATTGAAAAGTAAAAAATAATTGTTTTCGAAATTTTATTGCAATTGATTTTCAGTAAAAACTGAAATCAAAATGTATTAAGTGATCGAAATTTGGAATAACATAATCTGCAAACTAATCTAGTTAATGTTCACAAAATTGTCGGATTTTCGATTCAGCGGGTGATTTCGCTTGGATAAGTCTGAATTTCGATTAGCAGTTTGACAGGGAAATGCGACGGCGGCACGGCATTTCCTGGAATTACGTTGACGGAACGTGACACCATGCTTTTTCGCGAACGAAAATGATATCGTTCCATTAGAATAATATGGAGTCTCGCGCGGCGTGATTCACGAGCCTGGGCTATCGGGGATTAACACCGCGACGCGATTCTGCAATTAACGGCACGCACTTAGCCGAGTGTTGGTCTGGCGATTGTTTGCGTTAGTTATTTGTTTAGATTGCGTCTTGTTGCGAAAAAAGTATGCGAAATAATCTGAAAAATAAGAGTTTGCAGAAAGTTTGAAAATAAATTAAGAAATTATTGGAAAATATCCACAATGTATAACTATTGGTATACACTTTGTACGTGTCCAAAATAGGAAACATGTTTGTATATATTGGAACATGAATATTGTACTTGTTTGTAATACAATATTCAAGTTCCAAATTATACATGTTTTTGCAGTTGGAAAACATGTTTTAGAGTAAAACATGTTCATTGTTCAAATTTAACAACTGAACATGTTTATAAAGTTTGATAACATGTTCGAATTTAGACATCATCAAGAAAATCCGAAAATTGAACATGTTTCTTGAAAAATTGTACATGTTTTTGAAATTGGAAAACATTTAAAATAAAACATGTTCATAAAAATTTAAAATAAAAATTTAAAAACATTGTTCAAATTAAACAGCTGAACATGTTTGTAAAGTTTGATAACATGTTCAAATTTAGACTTCATTGTCAAGAAAATTGAACATGTTTCTAAAAAAATTGTACATGTTTTTGATATTGGAAAACATGTTTTAAAATAAAACATGTTCATTATTCAAATCCAAACAGATGAACATGTTTGTCAACTTTGAAAACATGTTTAAAATTAGGCATCATCGTCAAAAAATCCAAAAACTGAACATGTTTCTAATGTTTTAAAAACATTTTGAAAATCGGACATGTTCACCAAGAACATTCATTGGACATGTTTCTTTAAAAACATGTCCAAGTAAAAACATATTTTTCGAATATAAAAACATACACATTTTCATATTCATCTACGAACATGTCCAATGTGCCCATAATTTGAAAAATGAAACAAAAGAAAAACATTTTTTGCTTTGTTTCTAACATGTTTTGCAAACAATAAATATTTGTAAGTCCTATTTTTGTTATTTAGTCCATCAGACAACGAAACACAGCGCAGCGAAACACAACGCGAATGTCCGCCAATTGAATTTCGCACTCTTGGCGATTAACGATCCTTGACAATCGCACAGCGGACCGATTGTTTCGCGAGCGAACGGCTCCGGTTTGCGAACTCTGCGCCGAACTGCAATCGAGCATAAAGCGCCGCGAATTCGCGTCGCTCTGACTTTGCGTTATTTAAACAAACAGATCCTACTAATCCACATTTCAATTCCGCCGACTGCATCTGGAACATTCGTCGAGACTGTTTTTGCGAGTCTCTACGGAACGGTGGAAAATTCGTCGCTATGGATAGTCTAAATCTGAAACAATTGTAGGCCTAGATGCATCGTTTTTTGTATAAAAACGGGTCATGACCTTATTTTTTCTTTTTATAATCGAACAAATAATTGCTAACATTTTTATAAATTGAAATTTTTATTAAAATAATTGTTTAATCTAACTTATATTTATTAAAATTTATATAAAAATTTTAAATATAATTAAAATGTTGAAACTTTCAAAAACTAAAATGTTTATTGGAATTACTAAAATGAGATAAAACTAAACTGAAAATTTTAATTTAGTTATTAGAAATAACAAAACAATATAAAAAATATGTATTAAGAAATTAAATAAATGTTGCTAAAAGTTTTTGTTTTAAACTAAAATCTAAAATTATTCGTACAAATTAATTACAAAATTACTAATATATATTAATGAAATGACCACAAAAGTTGCTTTATTTCGAGTCTGACTTTCTCGGTATCAATTGCAAAAAAGTCATCCAGTTGTTTGAAACGAGGCTAAGTGGGTCGTAATAAAAATAGAATTGAAATTGGCCACAATAAAAAGCACTTATTACCACTTCATTATCGCGACAAACGCCTATGTTTAGCATTCAATAAAAGTGCGCGCGAAATTTCTCGACGACAGATGTTTCGACAGTCGAAAGGCGCGAGGGAAAAGGCCCGTTTCTTTGGCGAGACTTTTTTCTCGCGAGCGAACATCCACGCGATATAAAGTAAAGTAAAAGTCTTAATAAGTGGCGTCGCCGGGCCGAAATTCGGAATCTTGGCGCGATATTGGGAAAACCAGATTACGGCCGAGTTATCTTGGAATTTCGACTCGTTATCGTGGCGAACTTCGATGTATGTCGATTTTATCAAAGTTTAAATGACGAGCAAATATTTGTAGGATTTTATTGTTTCGCGCATTTTATATTTCTTTTTTTTAATGCAAGAAAGAAAGGCAACAGTATTAAAATTGCAATAAAATAATCAAAATTATAAATAATCGAAACAATGGTTAGTTTATTTATTAACAATTTTTATAACATGTGCCTTATTTGTGTCAAAGTGTTAAAGGAAATTGAAATTCAAAATGTAAATCGAAAAAATTTACATCAGTTTTAATCAGTCTCTATCAGTCAATAATATTTCTTAAATATTATAGAAATATTTAAAAAATATGTTTAAAATATTTCTAAAATATTTTAATATTAAATAATATTTTAAAAATCAAAAAATATTATTAAAATATATTAGTGAAAAATATTATTTAACATTAAACAAAATATTAAATAATATTTCAAAAATATTTAAAAAATAAAATAGTTATCATGCATTAAAAAAAAATAAAATAGGCATCATGCATTAAAAATTGTGATAAACAATTTTGATCGTTAATTCCCTATCGGTGAAAAATATTATTTAATATTTAAAATATTTTTTAAACATTTTGCAATTTCCTAATATTTCAAGATATTATAAAAAATTATTAAAAATATTATTAAATATTTTTAAAATATTGTAAAAATATGTTTAAAATGTTTACAAAATGTTTTTAATATTAAATAATATTTTTCACTCATAGGGATTTCACAATCAAAATTGTTTATCACATTTTTTAATTTATGATGCTTAACTCCAAGTTAAATTGCGAAATTTTATTGTAAAAAGGGTTTTTTTTATTTCTTTGTTTTTTTACATTTTTAACAATGATAAAAGTGTCAATTAGGATGTTTTGACAAATGTGTGATGTCACAGTGACTCGCCAGACGCGATTTTTCCCGTGAACTTGGGCTCTACTGACTGCAGGCACAAGCAGTCATTGACTTTGAAAATATCTGGAGAACGGTCAGTGGCAGCGTTATATGGAGAATGGAGACTTTAACGGGTGATCAAACAACGCCTCATGTGCATACGGCGCTCGCTACAAGCGCGGTGCAGTGTCACCTTTTTTCAACGTCGAATCATTTATACCAATCTTTATCTCTCCCCTTTCGTTTTGATAGCACAAATCAACATTATTTTATATTTATTTGTTTAAACTCGCTTGTAAATGTTTATAAATCCAAATTCCTATACAAAAAATTGTTTAATACATTATTTTAAACAATTGTTTAAATTTATAACAAATATTTAATTGTTTAAAATTATAATAAATATAAATTAAATACTTAATCTTGAAATTTACAACATTTCTAAAAACATTCAAAATTGTTTTTGACAATAACAATAAGTTGTAATAAAAGTTTTTCAACCAATTAATTGAATAAACTTCATTGCCATATCCGAGATTTGAACCCATGACCTTCCTTTATGATAGGTTTTTTTGCTGTAATTATTTTTTTCATTGAGTTTGTTACATTTTTAAAAGGTAAGCAAATGAAAAATGTTTTTAAAAACAAAATATATTTTCTGTGAACTTAATGAAATTTAATTGAAAATATAGCAATTTTGGAAATGATTTTTCTATAATTCAGAGTGTAAGGAAACAGAAAAAAAAGTGGCGACCGGTTTAAAAGCGTACTTTTGACGATTCCCCGAATAAATATCGCCGTAGTAATGAATGACACGAAACGAGGACACGTAGAAAAACGAGACAGCCTTTCTGCATAAATTACACATATGGGTTTACACTCAATCTCGTCGCTCGAATAAAACGCGGATGAGTCAATACGGGTAATTGTACGTGAGGCACCGTATGTTTGGCAGTGCACTTAAAAAAATAACAAAATGTCTCTCACGCGAAATTACCGCCAATTTTCTCCGGGAGAAACAAAAAGTTCGAATTGACATAACCTCACTTTCCAGCGATTTTTGTAATTATTGTGTGTCGACTGCGAAAATCGAAAAGTGAGAATGTTGGATGATTTATTCTTTTGATTGCAACATTGTAATTTTAATTTACGCTGAAATTGTCCGAAGAAAGTTTAACTGTTCTTTTTAATTTATAGGCAAAATTATTACAATGTAACGACCATATTACTGATGATTTATTACTTTCTCAAATAATTGTCGGCCTTTTTTAAATTAAAATTTAATTAAAATTTAATTTTGAATTTAAATAATAATTTTAATTAATATTTAAATTAAAATTTAAATCAGATATCGACAGAATATATCAGACTTTTAATGAATCAATTAATTTATCTTTTTTTAATTAATTTGTATAAATTACATAAATTTATCTGATTAAAAAAATCGATTTTTTCTCTTAAACATGTTGTCATTTTTGTCGACAAATCAAGATATTTTGGAAAAAATCGACATAAATTGCAACGTCAATAAATTTCAGAATTTAATCGAAAGATGTCCAGTTTTGACGAAATACGAAACTGGAGAGTGAATACGAAAAAAAGGAATTGAAAGTCGTAATAATTCGGACTTCTTTCTCTAAGTTTTTTTCTGTATGGTCGGTTTTTTAAATCCGAGTAGTAAGTTAAGATTTCTACATAATTAAATGTTCTCTGTTGTACTTAAGTAACAGTAAAGTGTGCGAAAAAATCATTCTCGATTTATAACATGAGATAATCGAATACAATTTAATCGCGTGCGAAATGCAAAAATAAAACTTGTTCATTTCGATTTCTATTCTGCATTACAGTTATTTGTTGGTACTTTTAATTTTATATCACTTTTTGCTATTGTTTCTCCATTTATTTCGGAATGTTTAATCATATATTTTATAGCTCGCCACATTTTACCAATTTTCTACGTACAAAAAGAATAAAATGCAGTACTAAATATACTAATAATTATTAATATGAGTCAGTTTACAGTACTTTGGCATTGAGTGCAATTATAAATTATAAGATGCATTTATTATTATTTGTAAATATATTCAATAGTAAAAAGTAAAAATGTTTATAAGTAAAATTTCAGTTTTATTTCTAGACACTTTTTTCCTTTTTTATTAGTACGACTTGATATGATAATTTTCTTTTGTAACTAAATTTTAATATTTTTTCTAATTACCCCAACGAAACTTATTTATTCAATTATACAACATGTTTATCTAAATGAATTTTATTAAAGCTTTTTTTCGTTTTTAAAAACTGGAACGAAAAAATTAATTTCATTTTAGATCGGTTTCAGAGGTACACCTAATTAAGGCTCACGTAAAAATTCGCAAATCGCCAAAATTGTAACTTTTTAATGTAAATTTATGTGCACCTTTTAATCCGATCTAGCAATTCTTGATGCGCATTTTCGCGTGTCAAAGACCACGCAATAACGAACGCGCTAAACGCGCGCGGAAAACTGTACAAAATTGAGCTCGCGCCGAACGCGAATTATGCCTCCAAGGCGAATAATAATTCGCGAAATAATGACGGGAATAACTGGGTTTTAAGCGCCGCAGGACTGTTCGCATTTTCTTTGATCTCCGGCGAATCGCGCGCGCCGGCATTTTGCTTTCTTTTTCGTTCGCGTTAGAAACAAAAAGACGTCCTTCGCGACCCAGTCAACATTGATACATTCACAGTAAGGCATCCATTATCTCACAATGGCTCACAGTTAACTCTAATCAGTGATGGTTCTACATCCTCTCATAAGGAGTGATTTAATTAAAAATTCCAAAATTTGGAAAATTTACCAAAATCCAGAAACATTTGATATTGTTTTAACAATTAGAATAAGTTGCAGTAAATTTTTTTCAACCAATTAATTGAATAAATTTCATTGCCATATCCAGGATTTGAACCCATGTCTTTAAAAAACTTTAGAATGCGTTTTTATAAAGGTCATGGGTTCGAATCTCAGCAAAGGAAATGTTTTTTTTTATTCGGTAAAAATTTTAACTTTAACTATGAATAAAATGACAGTTGTTAGAAACAATTTTAGAAAACTTTAACAATATCTTATACTTTGGGATTGTTTTCCAGAAATTGTTCACAATGTAAGGATGTAGAGAATCATTGGTGATTCACGTGTTAACTCACTACGAGTTTTTATTGTTAATTTCAATGTTGACGGAGGACATGTTACGTTTGATGGGCCTTGGACGTTTGTAGGCAAAAAACGGAAAATAAAAAGAAACGGCGTTAGAATCGCGCGAACAACGTCCGCTTTCGTGGAACGGCCAGCCTGGCTATTCTATTAACGCGAAACGCACTGTCCGATGTACAGTTAGAACGAATGGCGATTTAAGCAGCACGACGGTAATTGCATTAAAAGTTTGTTAACCTATTCACGCGAGTAGTAATTCTTGAAGAATCCAATTAGGAAATTTGACGAAAAATGTATTTTGTTCTTTTTTCAAATTATTTACTTATTATTTCTATTATTATTATTAATTAAAAACTAATTTAATGAATTAAATTTAATTTAAAAAATGTTATAAAAACAGATATAAAAATAGTTTTTCTGATACAAAAACTTGTGTACTTTAGTTTGTTTATTTCTTTTTCATTATTAAAAACCGGTTTTAAATTAATTGTTAAAAGAGCGATAAATAAGTGGAGACAAACGCGGAGAAATGTTGATTTAATTAGTTCGCTAAAGTGACGGTGCTGCGAAAGGAAGTTGCGATTCAACAAGTTAAAAGAAAGTAGTCAAAATGACGCATTTACTCGAATTAAGCTAATTTTGTATGAGTTCCCACAATGTTTAATTGATAAATTTCATTTCAGATAAATACATAAAATATCACCGATACTTCGCTCAATTAAACAATTATATGGAATTCGAGAAATCAGAATTCGATTAAAAACCGTTTAAAATAATTGTTCGCTTAATTAATTACCAGTTTAAATTAAATAAATGGAAATTGAAAACAAATTAACTGCAATTAACGATTTCATTCAAGCTAAAAAGTGTATAAATACAAATAAAACAATGAAAAACGAAAGCAGAACATTCCAACAATTAATTATTTTATTTATCCTTTCATTTATTTTGTTATAAAAACTTTCTTATTTAATTTGAGTGCTTTTTCATTTTTTAAATTATACTACCACGAAACTCTCAAAACAAAATTGGAAATCCAATCAATTTCTTCAAACCAATTCCTCCCAATCAGCCGAAAAACCCCAATCGGCAAACAAATAAAAGTCAAGAAATGCGAAAATAACCGTTCATCCAGCCGACAATCCAACATCATTACATTTAATTGATTCCCGCTTATTCAACTTGACTCTGCACATATTGCTTCTTCTCCCCCCCCCCCCCTCCCGCAATTTTCGCGTCAATCATTCGCGGGGAATCAAGTCTCGTCGCTGCAACTTTTCCACAAGCGCGACCTTGTCTCCCATTCGGCGAACCCACTTTTTATCTGTACGCAAAAACGCATCCAAAGGTCACCGACCAAACACTGCAATCGCACTGATCGAAATCACCAGTACCTCCCTCCTCTCCCCCCCTCCGCCACGCGGTTCGCATTTCCATATCGCAGGCATTTTAACAGTCAATTATCGCGCCGATTAAACGTGTTTACCCCGAAGATCCAATACGCGAAGGGAGTACCGCTATCTCGTTAAAAAAACATTTTTTCCGTTGGGTAAGAAAGTTATTTTTGATGTGCAGAAAGAATTTCATTGATGGAATTGCGATTAAGGTAGTACCCCTATGCAGGGCCGAACATTTAGGGTGCCAAGTGAAAATATGGTCTATATTAATATATTAATTTAATAATGTTTTATTATTTCCTCGCAGTATTAGTTTGATTGTTTTTTGGCATAATAAATACGAATTTCCTATTAAATCGGGCGTTATCAGATCCAAACGTTTTGTCGAATCGGTTTTTAAAGGGTTGTGTTTTGAATGTGTAAAATATTTGGTTTTATGACCTTGAAAGAAGTAAAATTTAGAAGTAAATAAATGTAAATCTCTTTCTGATCTGATAGTAACAACGTTACTTGCTACAACTGCTTAGTACATTGTTTTGAGTATTTCCATGTTCTGAGTACATGGATTATGCATTTTCTGCAGAGAAAGAAGTTGTTTTTAAAAAGGCGGAGATTATGCACATTTATGTATAATTTATGAGGAAAAAAGTTCTGCAATGTTTGTCTCGCAATGAGCGGCTGGGTAGAGTTCTAAACCATTTCAAAGAAAATGTTTGCACAAATTTTATAAGTGTCTAATGAAATTTAGACAATTCTAGTTTTTACGATTTCTTAGATACAAAAAAATGAAGTCTCAATTACATATTGTATGAAGGAAAATATAGTTAGTAATATTTGTGACAAGTTATGTGAATGAAAAAACGAAATCTTACGAAAAATAGTTTTTAGATGATATTATTGATTTCAGTATTGCACTTCAATACTTATGTAGATAACGTATAATTTTCAAGGACGTTTCTCTTCTGTTAGAACATTTCTTCAGAGAACATCTGTTCATACTGATAATGCAGGAATTCCATCAAAGATTCTATCCGGATAAACCTCTAGCGATCCAGGTTTTGCTTACATATTTCGATGTAAAAATATCGTTATTTCCAAAGTTAATTTATTCTTTCCAGAAATTAATTTATTCCAAAAAAATGTTATTTTACATTTGTAACGAAAAAATTAATTTATTTATAAATCTTCATATAGTTAACTCACTTCTAGAAAGAATTTCAGACAGTATAAAACCACAAATTCCTCACTATTCACCTTTCCCTTTCACAACCCATTGTTTTTGTAAAGAATACCGTTTGTTTGAAAACTGCAATTGGTACGAACACTGAAATAATGTACGAAAATGTGATTTTATTAAAATTTGCACTTGTATAAAATTTAAAATTTATCTCGATATTTTAGATGGGCAATATTTCCATCGTCTGCAAACCAAAAACATCAGTGTTGGTAAATAAACAATTATTGCTATTAATTAACCTAAGCGAAGACCAAATTTATACACAAATTGATTCGATGTAAGCTGACTATATAAAATACATCTTGATCGGGTTTTCAATTGCAGAACTGCCAGAGGGATCAAATCATGGAGCGAATTTGAGTCAATAAAATTTCGGATAATCGGAAACGAATAGATAATCAAATGCACTTGATTATCTATTCGTTTAACATTTTAATTTTTTTAACATTTTAATTTTTTTATATAGTTACAAAATTTGTTATGAAAGCTATTAAATAGACATATTCACAAAAATGCATGTTTTTGTTTCTATTTTTGTTAATATCTCTAAAACTAGCGACAAAAACTTATTCAGA
>JABFPB010004016.1:0-15756 GCA_022817645.1 Ceratoteleas bidentatus | reverse complement strand
GTAAGCCTATGACTGATACAGTCTCCGAAGAGAGAATGGAAGTTGATAGAAGTTGATGAAGATGGTGAAAGTGACAACGAAGATGATGAATTCTTTCAAAAAAATCAGAGGAAAGTTCCTAAAACCTTTAATTGTAAAAGTAAACCTTTAATTTAATCAACAAGAGTGGAATGATCTCATTTGAAATTTAAGATTACCGAAAGATGGCGCCGAATATTTAACTGCAGCATTGAAAAAAGAACTTTTTGTCAAAAGAAACAAAATTTTCCATTTATCACAATAGAGAGCAAGAAAGAATTTCAAAAATTCTATACTATAGATGCAACAGATCATTGTACTGCGTAAATGTAAAAAGGTTAATAGATAAGTTAATAGATAAGTCGAATAAATATAAAACGAAGAGTGGAGACTTTTCATACACCCATCAAAACAAAGTCTCAAAGGTGTTCTTCTTCACTACGGGAACTCTTTTATTCTAATAGCTCACTCAATAAAGCTGATGAAAAAATTTACAAATAGTATCAGACAAAATTAAGTAAAGTAACACAAATGGAAAGTCTGCAGCGATCTTAAGATTTCAACCTTGATGCTTGGACAACAATCGGGATTCACAAAAAATCTCTTTTCTTATGTTTATGGGATATTAGAGACAGACAGAATCACGATAAACAGAAAGTATGGCCAAGTAGAATCAATTTTATTCCATGGTAAAAAAACATTACCCGGAAATCGTTAGCGGCTCCGTCAGATATTTTGCTTCCACCTCTCCATATCAAACTTATGGATATATGTATGTCTCATTCCGAAGAATCTTTTCCGGAGAACATTGACGACTACAGCGGAGACAAGGGTGATCGGTTTCATCAAGACATTAAAGAAATGAAGCAGCGAGACCTAAGGAAGAAGGGATGTAAATATGACGGCAGACTTCAGGGACCCTATTCTTGAACTGGCTTGCGATTGCGAGCCAGAATCGGCGCGCGCTGCGGATACGTCTGTCTTCCTTCATTCAATACGAATAAGAAGACAGACGGGTCCGCGGCGCGGGCCTATTTGCGCCAGGGATGTCCATCAATCATTAATTTCAATAATATTAGGGGATGTATTAACCATTGACGTGTTAATGTTAATGGCATTCCACCCATTAACCATTAACATTTTTAATAGTTAATGGAATATCGACCATTAACCATTAACTTTATTTAATGATGTGATTCATTAACCATTAACTTTTTAATGGTTAATGGATCATCGCCCATTAATTATTAACTTTTTAATGGTTAATGGAACGTCGCCCATTAAGCATTAACTTTTTAATGGTTAATGGAACGTCGATCATTGACCATTAACTTTTTAATGGTTAATGGAACATCGCCCATTAACCATTAACTTTTTAATGGTTAATGGAACATCGCCCATTAACCAGTAACTTTTTAATGGTTAATGGAACGTTGCCCATTAACTATTAACTTTTTAATGGTTAATGAAACGTCGATCATTGACCATTAACTTTTTAAATGGTTAATGGAACATCGCCCTCTAACCATTAACTCTTTAGTGGTTAGTGGAATATCGCCTATTAAGCGTTACTACATTTTTCTCAACTTTAATCACAGACTGGAGTAAAAAAAACCCATTCTGTTTTCAAATTATTAAACCGTGATCGAAAACGTTGATTCTCATGTAATTACTTCTTCTTTAGCACAATATTTTGCTTTTTTATCGTAGAATAAGCGTGAAGAAAAAACAACCTATAATTCGTTCGAAATATCATCAATATTTCGTCAACCTAGACGTATATACGTAGACACAAATACATAAATACCCTAAATTTTCATCAATTTCTTCATATGTTTCTTTTGGACCGGTACCTCCCCCTACAGTAACGTGATAGTGACAACATTACTTATTGGGTAACGGTAACGTGTTACATTTTTTGCAAGCAACAGTGATGCGTTACTTTTGCAGTATAATAACGCTAACGGTAACAAATTAGTTTTTCAAAGGTAACTTCCAATGTCAACTTTTATGTAACTGACATTTTCTCATTACATGAAAATTATATCGATGTGAAATAGAAGCAAACCGATGTGAGACGAGAAATCGATGTGAAACCAGAAGTAAAGATATACTATGTTTACTTCTGTATTTAGGTATCAAAACAAAGGTGGGATCGTGAAGTGAGTCTTTTTCAGGCTATGCCGCAGTGTGGAAGTATGGATAACGGTAGGTGTATATTATATGAATATGGAAATAACGTGAAGTGTCGATAAAAGGTGATATGTGACCAAAAATGGAAGCTATATGAGGTTGATTCGAAATATATTGAAATGGGTCACAGATGTGGAATGAATAGAATGAAAGAGACTTAAAGTAACTATCAAAGGAAAAGAAATGATTTTAAACAAGTTATACGGAGTATATGTTAGTGGAATTAAAGTGGACTAGATAGAGAAGTGGAATGGAAGTATATTGGAAGTTGAATGTACGTGAAATTAAGATAAAAAAGAATATATACCGAGGCAAAACGAAACATATATGTCTGCATACATGGTGCATATATGTCTGCATATATGTTCCCATATATGTTTCTCTCAATGTAGCGTTTCCTTAAATATACTGGTGCAGCATATTTGTAAACATATATGTAAACATATATGTAGATATATATGTAGACATATATACAGCATATATGCACCATACATGTACATATATGTTTCGTTTTGCCTGGGTAATGAAGATGGTGTGAAAATGGACTGAAGATGGAATTAACATCAACATTGACCTGTGCTAATTAAAAAAATTACAGTGAAATCATTAGAGAACTAATGTAAAATGTCAAAAACTCAAAGGGACAATAGTAAAAAACGTATAATTGAGTATATGCTGAGAGAATGAATGTGGAATGCTCAGTGAACCAAATATTGGGTTCACTGATATTGAGCAATAATTGGTCAAAATTTGGACAATATTACTCAATAATTGGTCAATAATTGGCAATCGGACTGCCTTACACAATTATTGGTCAATTTTTGTACAATGTGGTTCACTGGGTGGTGTTGGAGTTGTAGTAAAATGGTGGAAGGATGACGGTGGAATGACGGTAGAATATAAAGGGGTACAGATGGAATGAAGATCAAATGAGTAAGAATTAAATATTGATTGAATATGAAATTTAAAAAATGAAAGAGGAATGCAAGTGAAATGGGAGTAAAATTACGGTGAAATGAGGTGAAATTTAAGATTAAATAAAGTTGAAATAAAGATGTAACGAGGATGGAATGCAGCTGTAATAGAGATGGGATGGGGAGGAACAAAAAAGAAAATAATGAATGAGGAATAAACATGAAATTAATGTGTATAAGAGTAAAGAATATGAGCAACTCCGCCAGAGTTCTCCACGTGGAGAACTCTGGCGGAGACATATGTAGTAACCGTACGGTCCAGACAGAAAGTCAGACGGAGAAGTCAGACGGAAAATCAGCTAATGAGCGGGCGATACAGACAGAGATTCAGACGGAGAAGTTACTCCGAGATACAGGTGGTAACTTTACGCCCCAGACGGAAAATGTAGCCCCGGGTAGAAAGTCATCTACGGAACCCATAGGTGCGTCGAGTGGCCAAGAGAATTTTTTTTAATGTAATAATGATTCTGATAGATTTATTTACTGTGCAACAATAACCTAGGCTTACATGAAAACACATAACACTTGTATTTAGATTAATCCTTTCGGTATTTTAGTATTTAATTATTTAAATTATTTAAGGTATCTATTTGCCATTCAGATTAAATTAGTACCTTTATTAATCGGGTTTCGATTGTTAACCTTATGTGCGAAACATTTCCAAATAATATTTATATGAAATTGGTTAGTCATTACAGTAATTTTGCTTCCGTTGTTAAAACGCCTCATCAAACCGCCTAACAGCGAATCTGGGTTATTAGTATGCAACAGATATACTAATTATAAGAAATTATATTGCTGGTTTTTATAACACTATCACTCTAGAAAGCAAATGTCATGTACAAAATCAATTAAACTTTCATTGTCAATAAATGAGCCGTTGACAATTGATTTGAATTGTTTAAAAGATGTTACTAGATATATTTCAGAACAAAATTCAGAACAAAATATATAAAAGAACAAAATTATACGCGTCTCTACTACAGTTGTTGATGTTTAATTATATTTATTTGTAATGTACTTACTATGCAATTTTTGTTTAGCGACCATGGAGAACTTTAATATTGAAGCAGTTCTTCAATACGGGAAAGATCATGGTTACTTGGATGGGGTGTATTTTGAAATAATATCAGAAGAGACGAAATCTGTCAGCAGTATCGCTACCAGGTGCAAATTGTACGCAAAAGGCAAAACGATTAAGGGAGCTTTGACAGCTAAGTCAAACTTTTCGAGGCATATGAAGGTACGTAAGCTATTGTTATGTAATGTTTAGGGGAAAACGGCCCTGACGTGAGTACGCATGGACAGGCCTTTGGCCGCTCCATTTATTTTTTAATAATTTTCATGTAAATCCATGTGTCTACCATCGGAATCACACTGTCGAGTACAATTTTTGTGTGGCTGGACCATTTGTCTATGTTATTATCCCACTTCACTCAGTTTTGTCATGTTACTGACACACACATTGGCCGTGAGACGATTCTAACCTTAAACCATCAGTCTACTTTTGGAGACGATTCTGCTGCTTTCCTGCCTTCGGGCGGTTTTGTTACAGCTCAGCTCAAGGCGACCTATTTGAGCACATCACGAACTGTTAACTTTCGGATGTGCTAAAATAAAAAAATAAAAAAAGCTGGAGTTGACACATTCATTCTATCTGAGGGCCTCAGCACCAACGATTACGGCACTGGAGTGTCTGATTTGCATAGCAGTGAGTTGGTGACATCTGCGTGCAAGTGAGCCGAACTTTCGCCCACCTCAACGATATTACCGGCGTGCGTGTAGCTGTCATTATACCAACCAGCGGTGTCATCATCTCTCTACTCGTGATAAAGGCAGATTTACATGTCAATAATGGATAGTCAACAAATACAGCTGTCACTTGACAATTTAACTCGGGCAATTCAAGAGCTTACTAAATCGCAATCATCGCTATCCGCCGACATTAGTGACATAAAGAACAATGCGTTTACCCTGGGCGACCAGGTGTCAAGTGTTACTAACCAACTTCTCGAGTTGAAAACTACAGCCGACCGTCAACAAAGAGCTAAACACCTGATTTTGTACAACGCCCGTGCAGACCCCTCACGCGACGTTTTTTCTATCGTAAAGCGCGTCTTCGAATTGGCAGATATTCCGATCCCTGACGCTGCCATCGATGATATCTACCGTTTGGGGAAATCGGACAAATCCCCTATCATAGTGAAGTTTATCTCGGCTCGTTGGGTTAAACTCGTTTTTAAATACGTGACAGTCCTGAGAAGGGAAAAAATTTATATCTCGAATGATTTATCCCCTGAGGAAAGGCAGACGAGACGAAGTTTACTGACAGTGTCGCGTGATTTGAAATCTTTCGGTGTGGAGACTGCTATGCGGGGTAATTTTATTACCTATGCAAATAAAAAACTCTCTTTGGCAGAAGCTACTGCTCTCCTGACAGAGATCTCCTCTCGACCGTCTCCTTCAAATTCGTATGTGGCCCCTTCCACAGCTGCAACTTCTGTACCATCAGGTGCCGGAGCGCATCTGAGTAACAGCTACTCTGATGAAACGAATTCGAACCAGCGCGTCCATGCCGCTGACCTTGAACAACCGCGGCAACCCTCGCAGTTCTTGAATATTCAATCTCCGAGGAACAACAGTAAAAGAACTTTTGCAGAAGTAGCTCAGGATAACCGCGATACGAATGCCAGGAAACGTGGCCGACCCCTGAAATCTTCCACCATTCCACCTCTGACTTTGAGTGAAACAATTGATCGTTTTTTTTGTAAGCAGAGAATTGACAACCGTAATACCCTCCCCGACACACCCCCACCACCCTCCTCTAAGACAACAACGGAATAATACAGCAACTATTTCACCCTACCTCTATGCTCCTGTGATTAGTATCCCATCTGAATTGACCTCCTCTTTTCCCTCCCCCAGAGCACATATAACCCCAGCCCACATACTTTTCTGGAACTGTCACGGTTTCAGAAATATTGAAGATATCTGGGACTTCTTGACTCCGGAGGATATTCTCTGCTGCTGTGAAACATGGTCACCTCTAGAACTTATGCCAATTGGGCTCCCCGCATGCTTCTCGTTTATTGTAGCTCCCGCCTTGCATACCCAGACTCGCGGAAGACCAAGCGGGGGCTTAGCCATTTTTTATAATACTAATTTATTCGAAGCTGAATGTACTTATAGGTCTCCTAACATATTGATGGCTAATGTAAAATCCCGTGACTTGGAATGTTCGATAATTCTGATTTACTTTCCACCATCAGAAGAGCTAGAAAACTTTTTAGAGGAACTCGAACTTCAAATTCAGCTTTTTTGTAACACAACTCCAAACAGAGCAATTTTTGTAGGGGGTGATTTTAATTGTCGCCTAGGTGAAT
Source organism: Ceratoteleas bidentatus (assembly GCA_022817645.1). NCBI lineage: Eukaryota > Metazoa > Arthropoda > Insecta > Hymenoptera > Scelionidae > Ceratoteleas > Ceratoteleas bidentatus. The sequence goes on along the minus strand of JABFPB010004016.1, from coordinate 9,188 downwards.
TAAACCAATTAAACGGAGACATTTTTTTACCAAACTTTTACAACTCACGGCGCTCCCTTGATCACACTATTAACCCAAAAGGTAGAAACCTCGTTCACTTGATGGAAGTAAACGGCCTCCTGTTGTTGAATGGAAGAGCATTGCACGACCATCCTGCTAACTTCACCTTCGTTGGCCCTCAAGGCCAAAGTGTGATTGATTTAGTTTGGTCCACTTTAGAAGGAGTGGCATGTGTAGACGATCTGATGGACATGCAATGGCCAACGCGATCAGACCACTTACCGATCTCGCTTTCCATTACCCGTAATACTGAGTCTCTTGTCCCCCCTCCCGTTGCAAGATCTGAAAAGCTGAAATGGGACCCGTCAAAATCTTTGGTATTTGCGAATACTATGCTCTGGAAGAACGACGTTGCTAGAATAAGTCCGGATGTGAATGCCATGAATGATGTTCTGACCTCTGCGATTCGCTCCACCGCCTTTGACCTTGGTATGATACACCGTCAACGTTCATCAAGGTTTACGCGAACTAAACCATGGTTTGACAGCCAGTGCCGTTCAGCTAAAGCCAATATAGCAGCGTGTTTGAAAATTGCTAGACAAACGAATTACTGCACTGCCAGCTTACTATCCTTGGCTGAGGCTAAACGTCTCTATACGTCTAAAATTAAAACAAAAAAAGCCCAATTTATAGACACTAAAATTCTTGAAGTGGCGTCCAGTACCGACTCTAAATCCTTCTGGCACAGTCTTAACTTTTTTAGAACTCCAACTATCAGCCAATCTTCAATAGATGTAACCAAGTGGACTGACTATCTTGCCACGGTTTTTCCCAGAAATGTCGCAGTTGTCCCGATTTCCCGGGGTTTGGTGGACCCACATCTCGATTCACTGATTACGGTGGACGAAATAATTTCGGCTCTGAACCACAGTAAGGGCAATAAAGCACCAGGTCTAGACCAAATTAGCTATTCCTTCTACAAAGCACTCCCGGAAAACTGGCTCCTGTTTTTGAATGCTTTCTTTAACGAAATTCTGACGCACGAGGAAGTCCCGGAAAACTGGTGTAAACTCGCGGTTTTTGCTTTACACAAGAAAGGTGATAAAAGTAACCCCGCAAACTACAGATTAATTTCCTTGATTAATTGCATTTCGAAACTATTTACGCAAATTTTATACAATAGAATGATCAACTTTGTAACACTTCACGATTTACTTCCAGAATTTCAGTCCGGATTCCGCAAGGGACGCAGCTGCTTTGACAATATTTTCACTCTAAATTCAATTTTACAAATCCATATAACAACTTCCTTTTCGCGAGTTTTCGCCACATTCGTGGACTTCAAAGCGGCATTCGATTCAGTCGATCACTGCATACTATGGGAAAAACTGCAAGGCATGGGCTTCAGTTCTAAAATATTAAACACCATCAGAAGCTTTTACTCTAGAGCATCAACATCAGTTTTAGTTGGCGACAGCTCTTCGGACTCGGTTAGAATTACCCGCGGAGTACTTCAGGGCGATATTTTGAGTCCTTTGTTATTTTCCCTGTTCATCAGCGACTTTGACTCCTACTTGCAAGAGAAAGGCTGCGGTGGTGTGAGTATCGATCACAGGTCAGAGGTTCGTGTACTGGCATACGCAGACGACCTCGTGATGCTTGCGAATTCTCCTTTGGACCTGAGAAATGAACTGGATACCCTGTGCAACTATTGCGGTACGAACAAACTGACGATAAATGTCGATAAGACAAAAATTATGATTTTTAGAAAATCAAGACGCGTAAAGAAGGGTTTGTTTGAGGAGATTAATTTCGGGAATGACTTTTTGAAAGTGGTCAACTCCTATAAATATTTGGGCATTTATTTTACGGACAACTGTAAATTCCACGACGCGACGGCGGCTCTGATTAGCTCTGCGAATATAGCAATAGGTGTCACACTCAGACTCATTTCTAGATCCAAACTGGACACGTGGGATAGAATTATGCAGCTATTCAACAGCCTGATTTCCAATGTTCTATTATACGCGTCACCAGTGTGGAGCCCTCCTCATCTTGATGTTATAGAAAGAGTTAGAAATTCATTTTTTAAGCAACTCTTACATTTACCGAGAAACTGTCCATCCTATGCTTTGAGGGTTGAAACAGGATCAGTTTTCATATAACGTTCTTGCACAAACTTTGAAGTGGCTGAACAAAATTTTTTTGATGGGATCGGAAAGATACCCTAGATTGTGTTTTGAGAAGCTATGTTCTCAAGCAGTTACTGCGCCACTTAATGCAAATAACTGGATTTTACAAATTAAACAATTTTTTGTCACTATTAATGATCTACAAACCTGGTACAACCTTTCAAGCACAGTTTCGATTGATGTAGAGTCCACGCTGTGTAAATTTCGTCACCAACTGCGCTCTCAGGATTTGATCGCGTGTGAAAGATCATCCACGTTAATTCTATACCCACTTATTGTACACGACCATTTTACAGCCTCTACGTCTTATTTATATACGAATCTCCCCTTCGCGTTAAAGAGAATTTTCGCCCAAATTCGTCTAATGTCAGATATTCGCCCGCAACTAAGGATAAATTTCGTGAAACACTTTTTTTCAACTGACATCTGCTAGCGCTGCGACTTATCTACATTAGACGACTTTTCCCACTGTATGGTGGAATGTAGGAGTTATCAGGAGATCCGCGACACTCTAATTCCTGCTGTCTCCCAAACTAACTGGCTCGAATTTTTTATTTCAATCGATCCACAAAAGATTGCCATCTTCATAAATATGGTCTGTAGAATTTTGGAGCGCAGATCGCAATGACCAAATTTTGTTAGTGTAATTTTATTGTATATATGATTGTAACCCTGCCGTATTAATTACCTTTGTACAGGCGCCTGCCTATGGACAATTGAATAAATAATGAATAATGAATAATGAATGTAATGTTTAGTCGTGTGCGCATTTCAAGGCAATCAAGACGACAAAAAAAAACAAACGCATTTGAATTTAATTGTATCACTATGTTTTTGTGTAAGTCGGTGCCCTCTTTTTTCTTTCCGACTACAGATTTCCAAACGCTTAAAAACCGATAAAATTACATTTTTGGTTATCAGATATAGCAATGAAACACTGAGAAAATAATGGGAGTAAAAACACTGAGTAACGTATTTTAGAAAAGATTATTTTCTTGACACTCACAATTTCTTTTTCTCAAACTGAATGAGGAGGTGATATTTTTTAAATATGCAGTCTTTTGTAAGAAATTCGTTGCTCTACAATATTTTTTTCCGAACACATTCTCATTCATTTAACAAAACATAGGTTTAGGAATGCACTTTCCAGAAATCACTCTAGAGCGGGAAAGTGCATTTATCCGTCCCGCGGGACAAAAACACAATTTTAAGCCTCTAATCCCCCCCTCCCCCGACGCAAAAAAAAGGAATAAAAGTTGATCGGTATAATTGAAATCGCCTTTATAAATACTGAATTTTCTATCAGTTTCATAATTATTGCCTAAGTAAAAGTTATTTTTGTAATATTTTTCTTACAATCTGATATGGTGGTATACTCCCTGACAAAAAATATTGACTTGGATCCATGAATGGTATTGACACTGGAAACCACTCTGGATCTAAGGTTGGTTCCAGTATCAATTCATTGATCTTAATTGGGTTCCATTATTGGTATCGTTAGATACTTTGTAGATTGAATTTCCAATCATGGAACCTGACTAGGAATAATGAATAGATAATGGAACCAGGCTTGGATCCAAACTAGGTTCCAGTTGCAAATACCATCCATGGATCCAAGCGAATTTTATATGTCAGGCCTATTCGTCTTTTTCAAGCAATACTTTCTTCTACAGCGGGTTCATCCTGAAGCCTTTGTAGAGTTCATTCAATACGTTCAGGCCAAAAAAGCGAAAATTAGTGATAACAAAGGTGCGAAAAGAATGTATTTTGTACATTCAGCCAAGCGGGGTTCGAACGAAACGTCATTAACTACATAATCAGCAGCATGGCGCCCCTAAACACTGTGGATACGATCTCTTTTCGGAAAATGTTTGATGGTGAGAATACTACAACCCATGTGAAGTTACATAATAATTTGTTGGTTATGATTTAGTATTGAATCCAAGGCAGTAAGTTAAGTCAAATCGCGGGAAAATTGAGTTATCCGAATTTTCACCAAAAAATGGCTATAAAATAACATAACCCCCCTAAAGTTATTGTCCAGTGATTTAAATATAATTAAGAAACTTTGTAGGGGGCGTTGCAGGAAATCTATTTTTTTACCCAAATAAAGGCCACCCTAATGAGAGCACTTGTTTGAGTCCTAATAAACATTTTATTGTGCCAAGGGCGGACATGAAGGCAATGATTGTTTACGTCCCTAGGGATGGAATACTACTCGAGGGCGAAGCCCGAGAGAGTATTTCAGCCCGTGGGACGTAATAATTAGAGGCCGCTACCGCCCGTGGTAAATAACATTTCATGTTAACGAAGAATATACATTTATGTCTCTGGTAACAGTTACACAAAAAACAAGTTTTCTTACAACTTTACTTTTGTCATCTTTATTTCTATTCCATTTGAATAGAAAAAAATAGTTTTCTCAGCTTATCTTGAACAGTACAATGTTTTTTACAAAGTAATCAAATCATTCTACTGTGACCTGTTTTCAAGATCTGAACATTCCGAGTTTGCATCATTTGTCACGAGCAACGCTAACACGTCGTCTTGACAATGCATTCGACGTATTTCAAAAAACGACTCGAGAACGACTTGCCACCGTCAAATACGTATGCACAACAGCGGATATATGGTCGAGCTCGTCTCGGCGATTCATTGGCGTAACTATACATTGGGTATTAACGTTTTTCATCTGTTACAAAACTGTATAACCTTTTTGTCATAATTTAAACAAGTTTTTATTGTTAATGAAACATAAGGCTGTTAAAAATCATGATCTTTTAAATACAAAAATCGTGTTTTTCATTAATTAATACATGAAAATTTATTTAAAACGACAAGTAAAATTAGTTAATTGATTGATCATAATTTGAAATATGTATGCCAATAAAAGAAATTATGTTTTTACACAAATGACATTCAAATTGATCATTTATGCACCCTAATAAACTTTTTTTTGTTTGGTTGTTTTGATAGGTTAGACAAAATTGTATATTAATATTGAAAAATATATTGATACTATTTGCAGCTTCTTTATCATGTGTATTGGACAAATTAATTATATATATAACACATCATGTACCGCCAAAACCTCTCAAAACTTGTCAGTATTATTATTAATAAAACCATGCTTTTTAAAAATTAATTAATTGATCACATGATTTAAATCATATCAGTCCTACTATATGTTATTAATTAGGTACGCATTTATCGCCATTAAACAAATTTTTTTTTATTAATCAAAACAAAGTATCAAATCAAATAATGATTCAATACAGATTGATGACAATACGTTCGAGAGGAAGTCCATTGCACTGTCGTGTCAACGTTTTCCTAGAGCGCATACCTTTGATAAGATCGCTGATATAAAGCAGCATATATTAAGCAGCATATATAAAAAAAGGGGCTGAAACATGAACAAATAATGGCAACCACCACCGACAACGCATCGAATTTTGTGAAGGCGTTCACAGAGTTCGGTGTACCCTGCGCTCATCAGAATTGGATTGGTAATACACTTTTAAAACTCTTTTATATACAGACAATCACATTCTATCTTAAATTTAATGTTTCTATTTGCAAAAACTACCTTCATTTTCCAAGTACTTAGACCAAGCTTTTACATCAGAACTTTATGAATGAAAACTTATTTGAAACACATCATTTATGCAAAATATTGTTCAGGCACTTTTTGGCCTTTCTTTAAGAGTGCGTTTGGGAAATTACTTTTTTACTTGGCCTACACCTTTTAGTTTTACTGATATGTTTTGAGTTTTCATTTTTGTACTGACAAAACGTTTGGTGCGTGAATTGAGTTTTGTCATAATTTTTTACAGAAACTCCAGACGCGAATGAGATATACCCTGCCGAAGAAGCCGAAGAATGTCTGGCTGAAACAGATGTTTTTTTGAACCAGCCGCAGTTGTCAACGCATATTCGTTGTGCTTCCCACTCCTTAAATTTGATTGCCACTAGAGACACCTGCAAAGCCATTCGCGAATCGGCTGATTTGAATCGGGTGCATACGAAGGTCATTGCAAGATGCAATGCGCTATGGACCGTCTTGAGGAGTCCTCGAAAGAGGGAAACTCTAAATAGCGCGTTAGGGTTAGCCTTCAAGCGGCCCGTAGTCGTTAGGTGGAATTCTCTTTTTGACTCCTTGGCCCAAATTGTTGCACTCCGAAGCAATGTACTCAAAGCGATTCGCACAATCGAGGTAGACGATTCGCTGCGTGAAGCCGACTTCGAGTATATTGCGGATTACGTGGAATGTATGCGACCTCTAGCAGAAACGATTGATTTACTGCAAGGTGAATCTAACATTTTCTATGGAACTTTGTTGCCGTCGCTCGTTTCGCTCCAGAGTAGGGTAAATAAGATCCAAATCGGAAACCTTCGATACTGCGGTTCGTTAGTGGCAGCATTAAAAGAAAATCTGTACAAACGGTTTAATATGTACTTCGACATCGAGGGAGAAGGGCGTAAAGCCGCTATTGCAGCCCTCTCACCCCCAATTTAAGACCCGGTGGTTTGCGTGCCTGTCTCCGGAGTTACGGGAAAGGGAGAAGAGGCTGTTCATTGAGGCAAGACAGAAGCTTGAAGCGTCGCCCGCAGCAAAAGCGCCTGTAGAGAAGCCCGACTTCTTCGACTTTGACGAAGAGTCAAATTCGTCTATGCGGGAAGCGTTTTTAATGGTGACCGCGTCCACTGAATCGGCGATTCTGAGCTATTTAGCGGACCAGTGGACCACGGACGTAACGGTCGTAAAAAGTTACCCCGTCAAAAATCTTTTTACTCTACAATACGCCGTTGCCCTCCTCCGCGCCGGTAGAGCGTCTATTTAGTTACGCGGCGATGTATAACATGCCGCTGTTCAATAGATTAAAATACGATTTGTTCGAGAAGCGAGTTTTGTTGAAGGCGAATAAAGTCAGCATACAAGATTTTTATTCTTGAAATACACTGTCCGACACTATTTTTGTAACTCGGTTCTCGTTATGATAAATCGTTTCAAAATATCGAAACGCATGAAAAATCAATATATAAATGGTCCTGATTTGTCTGCGCATTCAGAATATCGATTTATGTGATTTTTAAGATTTCTTTTTACGTTCTAACACATGGTTGCTCCCGATTAATACTAATAGTGGTGAAAATTAGTTAAACAGGTATTCTGTAATTACTAATAACTCAAATGTGACGATTGTAAAAAAAACAGCTTATTGTACAGCTTTTTTTGGATATATAGACGCTTTATATTATTTTATCTTAATTTCTAAGGGCGTTTAATCTTTAGCGATGACGTTCCATTAACCATTAAAAAGTTAATGGTTATGGGCGATGTTCCATTAACCATTAAAAAGTTAATGGTTAATGGGCGATGTGCCATTAACCATTAAAATGTTAATGGTTAATGGGCGATGTTCCATTAACCATTAAAAAGTTAATGGTGCATTTCATCAACCATTAAAAAGTTAATCGTTAATGGGCGATGTTCCATTAACCATTAAAAAAGTTAATGGTTAATGAATGCCGCTCCAGTAACCATGACCGAAATTGATAGTTAAAGTTTGACATACAATTAACCGTTGATTTAATTAATTATCTATCATTAATTTATTTATGAATATTACAGATTAATGGTTGGTATACCATTAATCATTAAAAATTCAATGAGTTAATGAGAAATTCCATTAAACATTGAAATTATCAATAAGCAATGGTTAATGAAATATTAGCGGTTTGAACATCCCTGATTTGCGCCTAGCAAGCGCAATTCATTTCAAGAATAGGGTCCCTGTTGTATCCTAAATAGGAAAAAAAACAACAATGCACACAGTTACTCAATAACCGAGGACTATATTTGGTCCCAAAACGATCAAGGCAAAATTCTGTCCTCAAATACGAATTCAACGCATTAAACAACATAGACAAACATGTGGGTGAAGCCACAGTGGGTCAGGTCAGTTTTTGGTGTGTTCCTGTGCAATTAGTACAAATGTGCAATTAGTGTGTTCCTGTGCAATTAGTACCCAAAACTAAAAAGGTAGTTTTTTGTGATTTAAAAAAATACGAGGGTGCTGTCGCAATTCTGGCTTCGGATTTGGATACAGCGCGCCAAATTACGTAGGAAAACATATATTAAGACAGTGGGTGTGGCTTTTTCTTGTGTGTGTGCCTGTAAAATTAATGCTAATTCCCCCTTAAAACGGGGAAAAAGGTGGTTTTTTGCCATTTAAAAAAAAACTGGACTGTCATGGCGCCATTCTGGCTTCGGATTTGGATTCAGCGCACCCAATTACATAGGAAAACATATGTCAAGTCAGTGGGTATGGCTTTTTCTGTGTGTGCCTGTTCAATACCCCCTCAAAACGGAAAAAAGGTGGTTTTTTGCGATTTAAAAAAATTTGGATGTGGTGGAGCAATTCTGGCTTCACATTCGGATTCTACGCACCCAATTCCATAGGGTAACATGGTGTGACTTTTTTTGCAGGTTTGCCTGTACAATTAATGCCAATTCCCCCTTAAAACGTGGAAAAGTTTCAGATTTTCAAAATTCCCTTAATATTTAAAATTTACAAAATTTTTTTAATATTCAAAATTTACAAAACTTTTTTAATATTCAAACTTTTCAAAATTTGTTTAATATTCAAAATTTTCAAAATTTTTTATTATTCAAAATTTTCAAAATTTTTCAAATTTTCAAAATTTTTTTAATTTTCAAAATTTTTCAAATTTTCAAAATTTTTTTAATTTTCAAATATTTCAAATTTTTCTAATTTTCAAAATTTCTCAAATTTTCAAAATTATTTAATTTTTCAAATTTTCAAAATTAACAGTTTTTCAGATTAAAAAAATTTTTCTAATATTCAAAATTTTTCAAATTTTCACAATTTTTCAATTTTTCAATTGTTTAAAATTGTTAAAGATTAACAAGCTCGTTTAAATACGGTTAAGGAGTATATGTGTATCATATACCTACCGTGAGAAGCTGGT
>JABFPB010004015.1:0-15760 GCA_022817645.1 Ceratoteleas bidentatus | reverse complement strand
TCGGCTTCGCCTCGTTCCGGAAGTTCACTCGTTTCGAAATACGAAATTCCCTCCCTAGTGGTGTAATGTACTATTTAAAAATACTTACTTTTATTTTTCTGGAAGATATTACTGTAAGTAATTTTCAGCCAAATCGAAGGATACGTATTTTGGGGATTGTGAAAAACGGTATTTTGGCGTTTGATGTTTTCCTTTGATATTTTATGTCAAAATATACAAATTTACCTAAATAAATACAAAAACGCTATAAAATCACTAAAAGTGATATTTTTAGATTGTAAGCGAAACACTCAAGGAAAACGATTGTTTGGGCCTGAAAATCTTATTTTTATCGGAGACGCAAAAGTTTTTGACTGAGCCATGGAATGACCCGTATACATTGTGGAAATAAATGAAAATAAAAAATGACGGTAATATTCCTGACAAATAAGCTACAATTATCGGCTTTATGTAATTATTGCTAAATACAATTGTTTAGCGATTGTTATAGAAAGAATAGTTAATTCCTTATAACAGAAAGGCCAATGGTTTAAGATGTTACTGCTGAAAAATTCAAAACTCATAGGGGAAATCTTCATTATAGCGTTGTGAATCGTTTTGCAATATGCGTTCGTTGCTCGTACAAACATAACGAATGTTCGCGGTAAGCCAAATAAATTGTTATAATAGATGGCACTTCCATGTGGACGCTCAAGCACAGCATGTTTTAGTGAAATTTCCACCTGGAAGCGTCCACCTGGATTTTACCGATATCTTAGGTCAGAGACCTCACAAAAGTTCGGTTGTCATTGATCGTTCCACATGCCAATGTTTGGCGCTTTCATACTATTGATCATCCATTCGTTCAGCATCACTCGAAATGAAGTTTCTTTCCATGCTGGCTGTTTTCGAACTACGTTGCATGAATTATTATACTGCTTAAAAGAACACTAGACGAAATATCGGGAGGTTGATAAAATAATTGATTGTGATAATTAAATGAATGTTTTATCAGAGTATCAAATTATCTTTTTTACTCTAATAGATCCAGTGATCGTTTTAATGTGACTCAATTGGTGTATGAACAATAGAAATGCAATAATAAATTTATTATTATATTATTATTATATTTATTAGATCCGATGCACCTAGGATAGGGGTTAATACGAACATTATTTTGTTTTTATTTTGTATTTATTTATTTACTGTCATAATTAATTATTGAATTAATTATTAATTATTGAATTAATTATACATAGAAAAAAGTCATTGTTAATCAACGATTTCTTTACTAAATAGAAAATGTTTCATTTGATGGGTTCAACAGAATCGGTGAAGTAGAAATTAAGCTGAAATTGGTTAATTATTTGACAAATGATTTATGAAATGAAAGTTATTTTATTCTTAAACATACTTATTATTCATATAATCAGATTTTATTTAAAATATCAAGGACAAGGTATAAGTGAGTATGGCAATGAAATCGATAGACTATTTGATCCATGTAATAATTGAAACAGAGTAAATATTTTCAAATCCAATTTGGAGTCAAATGAGGGTGCATAGTGGTTTCAACTCCAGTTTGGAGTTAAATGGGAGTAAAGAGTTTCAACTCCAATTCGAGTTATTTTGGGGTAGAATCAACTCCATTTTGGAGTTGTTTTAACATTTGAATTTTACCATTTTCAACTCAGACAAGGTTCTGCCTTGTCTGCGTTGCGTCTGCGGAGAAGGAAAATTCCACCACCATTTTTCTCAGCGCAATAACTACCATATTTAAAAATCTTCAAATACAAAAAATGAAAAATTCAGGAAAAACATTTCTTTGGATTATCTGATGTTGAGAATATCTGTTCCATTTCAAACTGCCCGCTCTTGACCGACGCGCCATCTACAACTCATCGACGACTACCCGCGCGTTTGGCCAATTCGTGGCTTCATTGTTCGCTTTGCCTTTGTGTCGGGAAGTGAATGTATCTTTTTGAATACACGTTTCGTTTATTTCGCTAATCGCGTGTTGGATTTATTTCGGCCCTTCCACACAAACTTTAACAGGTTATGGGCCCAGAACACGGTCGGTGAGCGAGAAATAAAAACGCGAAGTTGCGAAATGCATGCCGGGAAAACACGTGCGAGTTTTTGAGGTTAGGCCGAAACGGTCGACGAGTCAAAATGGCCTCAAGCACGGCGGTGCGAATCGAAAGTTTGTCGAAGGACAACTTTGATACGTGGAAGATACACATGCGTGCACTTCTGATAAAAAACGACGCATGGCCGTATGTAAACGGAAACAAAGTAAAGCCGGAACCGGGCGCGAACAATGAGGCCGACGTCGAGGATTGGGAAAATCACGACGGCAAGGCGATGTCGGACATAATTTTGGCAATTCACCCGTCCGAGTTAAAGCAAATCAAGGATTGCAAAACGTCGAAGGAGATATGGACAAAACTCGAGACGATTTACGCATCGAAGGGACCCGCGCGGAAGGCTACGCTTCTGAAGCAGATTGTACTCCAACGGATGGCCGACGGCGATGATGTCCGGGATCATCTGCGAAGATTTTTCGATGCGATCGATAAGCTGAAGGAAATGGACGTGACTGTGAATGACGACCTGCTCTCGATCCTTCTGCTGTACAGCCTGCCATCCGCATTTGAGAACTTTCGATGTGCCATCGAATCCCGTGACGACCTGCCGAGCCCCGAGGTACTTCGTATCAAGATAGTGGAGGAGTACGATGCACGACACGGTGATCGTCGAAGCACATCGAACGCAATGGTTGCGAATTTTCGGAAGCCACAATTCCAAAAGAAGAAGGAAAAGTCGGACAGCGGCAATCAGGAAGGTAACAAATTAAAGTTTATTCGTTGTTTCAGGTGCCACAAGATAGGCCACAAAGCCATCGACTGTCGAAGCGCAAAAAGAGACAAAGAAAAGTCAAGGCAAGCAGAACACTCATCGCTCTACATAACCGAAAATTGTGACACATGCAGGTTAGTTCCCGGAAAAATCAGTGGGGAAGTGAAAAAGTGGTGTTTAGACAGTGGCTGTAGCTCGCACCTTTGCAAGGATCTTAACAGATTTACGCACATTGTGTCGAGAGTCACGGACAAACTAAATCTAGCTAACTCGACATCAGCTGAGATTAACGCAAAAGGTGTAGCGCGATTTACCACAGTAGTGTCAGGGCGTGAGAGAGTCATAGACCTAAACAACGCATTGCACGTGCCTGACCTGCGCACCAATTTATTGTCAGTCGGAAAGATGGTGGATAAGGGTTGTCGCGTGGTTTTCGAGGCGACTGGAGCCAAAGTATTCGACGCCGGGGGTACCGAGATAATGCAGGCGAGTCGAGTGGACGGATTGTTCTACGTTCAAGAGGTTTCTGGACGAGCAGAGGCGAATATTGCAGAACACAATCGTACTCGGAAAGCGTCGCTCATGGAGTGGCATCGGAAATTGGGACACCTCAACGCAAGGGATCTACGCAAAGCTGTGAAGGATGGCACCATACAGGGCATTAAGATCGAGGACATCGACGAAGATTTGGAATGCGAAGTTTGTTTGCGTGGCAAGATGGCACGGAATCCAGTTCCAAAGAAGTCCTTCAAGAGCACGAAGCCAGGCGAACTGATCCACACAGACTTGTGCGGACCCATGAAGGTGGCGTCAAATGGCAAGGCACTCTACTTTCTGACTTTTACAGATGATGCTACGCGCTGGTGCGAGGTGAGATTTCTACGGCGCAAAAACGAGACCTTCAACGAATTCGTTGCCTTCAAGAAGATGATCGAGACATCTTTCGACAGGAAGATCAAAGTAGTACAATCGGACGGCGGGACTGAGTATATGAACGCTCATTTCGACGATTTTTTCAAGGAATCCGGAATCCAGAGACGCGTGACTATTCCCAATAATCCGGAGCAAAACGGAGTAGCCGAACGGAAAAATAGGACGCTGGTGGAAACGGCTAGATGCATGATGCTACAGTCAGGCATGGCACCTTCGTTTTGGGCAGAGGCCGTAAACACGGCGAATTATATTCGAAACCGTTGTCCAACCAACAAGCTAAACGGCATGTCATCATTCGAAGCCTGGATGGGATCAACACCTGACGTCGGAAATTTCATGGAATTTGGTTGTACCGTCTACTGTCTGAACCGGACGAAGCCTACTGGGAAGTTTGAGGCACGAGCAAGGAAGGGGAAATTCCTTGGATATGCGGAACACTCCAAGGGTTACCGTGTTTGGATTCCTGAAGAACATAAGGTCGAAATATCGCGGGACATCAAGGTGGTAAAGGACGCCGCAAAAGAGCCTTCTGAAGACATGTCCAACCTGGAACGTGAGGACTCATCGCCCTTCTGTACGGTGGAGTTCCAGATACCGATTGAAGATAGACGGCAAAACTTGGTCGCGAACGAGGATCGTGACGGCCACGATGATGAAGACTTCCTGAATGCGGAAACGAGCGAGAACGACGACGAAACGGACGAAGAACTGTTCAGAGGTTTTGAACCAATTCCAGAGAACATAGCGGCGCCGGTAGCCATGAAACGTGGTCGGGGTAGACCTCGGAAAGTTGCCACGGGGAATCGAGGACGACCGAAAAAGGTTTACAACACTGTTCCCGAAGATCCAGTCGACACCGCATGCTTGGCAGAGATTCCTCTCAAATCAGCGATGGAGAGTTCTGAGGCTGAAGAGTGGAAGCAGGCCATGGCTAACGAGTTTGTCTCCATCATCAAAAACGACACTTGGGACATCGTCAACAGACCAGAGGACAAGAAAATAATCGGGAGCAGGGTTGTCCTGCGAAACAAGTACGGAGCTGACGGCCAGATTACCAAGAGGAAAGCGAGGGTCGTGGCCAGGGGTTTCTCCCAGAAACCCGGCGAGGATTTCGGCGAAACCTTCGCACCTGTTGCTCGTCTGAGCTCCATTCGTCTCGCGATCGCCATTGCTACGAGGAAGAAAATGGATATTCGTCAATTCGATATAGCCACCGCGTACCTTAACGGGTTCGTGGACGAAGACATCTTCATGGAAGTTCCTGGCCACACCACGGAGACGCTGGAATTTATCAAGGAAAAGAAATGCTGTACACCGCAAGTCATCGCAAAGGTTGAAGAGACACTGAGAGAGCTGTCATCGGGCAACAAGGTGTGCAAGCTGAGGAAGGCCTTATATGGGTTGCGACAGGCAGGACGATGTTGGTATCAGCGATTATCCTCGGAACTTTTGAAGTTTGGAGCCAAACCAACTCAGGGAGATCCCTGTGTCTATGTGAAGGGAGCTGGAGAGGATCTAGTCATCATCATAGTATATGTTGACGATTTAATCGTAATGTCTGAAAAATCTTGTAATATTTCGAAGTTTTACAGATTCCTCAAAGAGTCATTCGAGATCAAGGACTTGGGCCGGCTGAAGTTTTGTCTGGGGATCGAGTTCTCTCTAGATGAATCTGGGACAACGCTGTGCCAGAGAGGTTACGTCGAAGACATGTTGAGACGTTTTGGCATGTCCGAATGCAAGCCCGTATCCACTCCAATGGATCCAGGGACGAAGCTCTCGAAGTCTGACTCCGAAGACGATGGCCAGGGTGGAGAAGTTTTCCCCTACAGGGAGCTCATAGGCTCTTTGATGTACTTGTCCGTAGCAACTCGACCGGACATTGCACACGCTACCAGCGTGTTGAGCCAGTACAACGACTGCGCGGATAGCTCACATTGGCAAGCAGCGAAACGCGTTCTTCGTTACCTACGGGGAACACCAGATGTGGGGATCCATTTTAGCGCCGGAGGCGCCGAGGTGATCGGATATGTGGATGCGGATTGGGCTTCATGCATCGAGGACAGGCGATCCTATACTGGGTTCGTGTTTACGCTGAATGGAGGACCTGTTTCCTGGGAATCAAAGAAACAGCGAACCGTGGCGTTGTCTTCGACCGAGGCCGAGTACATGGCCCTCAGCGAGGCGTGCAGAGAGGCCATTCATCTGAGAAGTCTTATCGGGGACCTGACAATTAGTGATCAACCGGCTGTGCAGATGTATAACGACAATATGGGAGCAAAGAAGTTGGCAGAGAACCCAATCTTCCATTCTCGGACCAAGCACATTCAAGTGCGCCATCATTTTGTTCGGGAAGCTCTGAAGACAGGCGAGGTGAAGGTCGACTACATGCCCACGGAAAAGATGCCAGCCGATGTATTCACCAAAGGACTCTCGAAAGGAAAACATTGGGGTTGTTTGGAGAGTATCGGAATCATATCTAGCACCTAGATGGACGACTTATCTGCGGTACAGTTTGAGGAGGGCGTGTTGAGAATATCTGTTCCATTTCAAACTGCCCGCTCTTGACCGACGCGCCATCTACAACTCATCGACGACTACCCGCGCGTTTGGCCAATTCGTGGCTTCATTGTTCGCTTTGACTTTGTGTCGGGAAGTGAATGTATCTTTTTGAATACACGTTTCGTTTATTTCGCTAATCGCGTGTTGGATTTATTTCGGCCCTTCCACACAAACTTTAACATCTGACTAAGTGAAATTATTCTTCATTTTGTTTATTCCTAATTACGTATACAATATATTTCAATTTCTGAATACGTTAAAGTTCCTATTTTTTTATTTGCTAGATATACATATTATTGATATTAGTTTGTTGAGTTAAGGTGGTTATCCTATGAAGGTTCGTATATTTAGGGTGCAAAGTGAAAATATTGTCATATTAATTTAATCATGTTTTATTATTTTTTCATATAGTATTACTTTGATTGTAACTTGGTATAATAAATGTGAATTTCCTATTAATTGAATACGAAAATGAAAAGAGATATTTTTGTCAATTGTTGGTTTTTCATGCAATTTTGGAATTTTAATGATTTATGTAAACATTGCCACCTTATAATTAATTTTGATTTTTCTATTCGCATTGAGTTCTGTGAAATCGTTTTTCAAATGTTATAAATAACATGTCAATAATTGTTCATTATTTATGAATAATGGGAAAACAAAAAATAAGAATTTAATAAAACTTTAAAGTTGGCATCTTAGAATATTACTATTTAATTTGGCAGATTTTCAAGCAATTTGACTATGCAGAAATCCAGATATTCAATGTTAAAGTTTCATTAAAACACATAGATAGTATCAATATACAGACCATTTTTCAGCAATTTTAGCATCTAATATCTCGGCTTCTAAGCAATCGAAATGCTTGGGAATTTGGAAAATCAAATAGCAGTCTCGAAATAATCTAGATTTGAAGTTCCATCGAATTCTTATTATTTCAACTTAATAAGAGAAAACTACCTTAACTGTTAAGAAATGATATAACACAATTTCAACCCTTTGCATTAAATCTAATAAACAGGTAATGATATTTGCAAAGCAATTTAAATCATCTGTCATCAAGTTTTGAATTTTCAGTTGAATTTTACTTTATATTCTGAAACATATTTGTGTAGTAAATATTATTTGAATGTAATGATCATGTGTGTCAAAAGAATTTTCTTTACTGTTACCATTTGTTTTGAATTTACTAATTTCATTTGGTTCAAACGAGCAACTTTCAAAACTGAGAATAACATTTGTATACCCTGTAAAAAAGTTTGTGTAAAATTACACAACATGCTGTGTATTTTTAACATTTCATATGTAAAATTACACATTTATGGTAATATTACACATGGTAATATTACACATTCATTGTAATGTCATCTTGCCGCGTATGGAGCAAACATAACCCTTTCACTGTTTTGCTTTTTATAGACGAGTGAGGATGCTGGATTATTGTTGGAGAGAATCCAATTGTAATACAAACATTTTTTTGTCAAATTTTAGTGAAACACTTCCCTAATTTTCAAAGTTAAGATTGACAAACGACTATCACGCAACAGCTTGGTTACTCTTCTGCGTAAAATTACACATCGAAGTTTAAAATTGCACAACATGTTGTGTGCAACCAGAATGCACAACATGTTGTGTAATTTCACGCAACCATTTTTACAGTGTAAAAGTGGTTTTATCAGAAATTCACCGTACTTTATTTGACGGACTAACTGCTTAAACAGGAACGCAAAGATATTAAATACCGCAGAAGAACGTGTACGGAACAAAAACAGTTTCTTTTATTACTCAGACAAAATTAGATTTTTTCAATTGAGTTTTTTCTGTTTTTTTGTGTTTTTCAATTTTTTCATTAAAAAACTGAGTTTTATTGAAAAATGGAGATTGATCGTTTTTTAAACGATCAATCTCTCCATTTTCCCTTACGTGCACCGAACTCGCTAAATAAATTTGAAAAAGAGAAATTTTCACTTTTGTGGAGGATGAATAGTTTTTTTCACTTTTTGAAAAGTTGAATTCACTATGAAACAGTGAAATTTCAACTTGTCATTTTTTCACGCTCACTTTTTGGTCAACCTACACTCTTAGAAATCTTCTGTTTGTCACAGTAAGATTTTCTGTTTGCATGGATTCCTATTGTTAGAGCATGAATGTCATTCTGCGACAGCAAAATATCTGGTTGAACTCATTAAGGAGCGGGCTGCGCATGTGCAGTCCGTAAGATATCTTGCTTTCATTCTGCAACAGTAAGATATCTTACTGTCCCAGAATGAAAATCAGTTGGCCACAGAATGAAAGTCATGTTGTGAAAGACCCTCGCGGATGAGTCCCGAGAGAACCGAGAGTGTCCCGAAATCATCCCGAGAATGACCCGAGAGTTCTCTCGGAACTCATCCGCGAGGGGAACTGATTTTCCTTTTGTCGCAGAAAGATTCTTGTTGTGATAGTAGGACATTATTAAGAGTGTAAACACAGTAAAAACAGGCATTAAGACACACGAAAAAGCGTCTTAATTCGTGAAAAATGTCTTAAATTAAGGCGTAATATGTCTTATTTTAAGACACTTTTGTAAGACGTATTAAAAATGTCTACAAAAAGTGTCTGAAATTAAGACACTTGTTTTAGCGGTGAAATAGTGAACTTATTCACATTTTAAATAAATCAATATTTTCATAATTTATTCAAGTTAACTTTTTCAAAAATGAATATTCACTTTTTGAGTGAACAGGAAATAAAACTTTCGAAAAAAAGTTAATATGCAATTTAAAAAAGTGAATATTCACTTTTTAAAATTTTGAGAGCCCTTGTTTAGAGGGACGAAAACAGGATTTATTTTCCTTTTCATCACCTATGGTACAAAACACCATTCCCTTCCTAGGGACCGTGTTTCAGCTAGTGACTAATCATTGGATACAGATATCTCGTTTTTAAAACATTTGATTAGATATTGTTTTCAATGATCGCTTAAAAGATTGTAAATTACCGTTTTATCTCCAAAGACACAAATTGGCTTAAGGTATTTTTCCCGTGAAGGGCTGTATAATCAGGGTACCAAGCAGAATGTATGTATTTTATTGAAATTGTTTACGCAATTTTATTATGAAAAGTGTTTGTTTCATTCAAGAAATACGTTTTCGAACAGCTGTTCTTAAAAAAAAAATTTAATTTTTTAATCACACTTTCATCAAAACGTAGAGATTGTATATCAATACACTGTAAAAACAAGAGTTTTCAAAGTGTTCTCTAAAGAACACTTCAAGTGTTCTTCATAAGATTTAACATTGGAACGCTTCAAGTATTCTCCTATAAGATTAACATTGGAACACTTAAAGTGTTCTAAAAAAGCTGCAAAAAAGTGTTCTCTGAAGAACACTTGTTTTTGCAGTGTATATATATCATTTTTCAGCAAATTCGCTAATTGCTCTGAAATTAGATAGTAAATCGTCTTTTTTTCTTTCATTTCATTGTGTGTTATGTTAATATCTGTATATGGTTAGTTTTTGATATAAAAATCTCTTTGTTTTGTTTCTAGTTATTTCGAAAAAATGAAAGTTTTCAGACCAGTCCACTATGCTGCTACACTCTTAAAAATTAGTATTAAACGCAATTCGTAACTACTACAGTAGAGTAGAAAATCTACTTGGAACTTTTATCTTTCATCTATTTGTGACGAATAGTAAATCTATTACCAACAGTAGGACCATGAAATATGGGGAAACATAATCTATTTTCCATGTGCTATAGGTTATAATAGGTATGAGAGTTAGAATTTATTCAAATATAACCGCTACAAGTAGACTCATTATTCAACACAAATACTACTTTTTTAAGAGTGTAATGTTACTTTGTAAAAATTTGGTGTTAAATATCTCTATTACTAGGTAATGCATTTGCGTGAAACTGCGGCAAATTTAATATTAGCAAAAACGAACCTGATTTCGAAATTTCATTGAATTATCTTTGATTTGACTTTACGGGAGAAATACCTTAGTACAATCCTTTGTCCGCGATCGCTAAAAGACACGCGCAATCAATACCTCCGCCCTAATGTCGTAAGAAAAAATACTTCAAATTATCAAATGTTAAAGCATCATTAATGCACCATTAACACATCATTAGGCAGGAAAACTCGGTGATTTCATCTCCAAGGAGGGAATTCCTGTTCTCGCCCCTCTAAACAGGGACGAAAACACATGCTTTCGGTGCACGTGTGAGAAAAATGGATACTCATTTCAATACTACATTAATTTAGAATTTCCAATAATCTTCTCCGCTGATAAGATAAGAGAAAACTTTTGTAGCAATTTTAGAATCCTTGAAGCCAACTCCAATAAATAATACTCCACACTCGTAACGAATCCCCATAAGGATCTAGATTGAAAAACTTACAACATTCTAAACCGACTTCATAAATTTTCTACGCATTCTTGCCTCAGAATCGTCATTGCAAAAACTGCAACTCTAAAAATGGTTCGAAAATTCCCAACTGGCGTCTGTCCCTAAATTTTATTACACTCCCCAAGTTCGGATTTATCCTCGCGATACGCAAAGGCGACGCGTAAAAAAGAGGGGATAGTGTTAGAAGGGATGTTGGAAAGATTTGCGTGACAGGTGCTCCGAGCGGAGCGAAACCGTTGCACCGCACAAATTATGCGCGTACCAAATTAAATCTGACACGTCCCGTCGGGCTCAAGTGATACCGACAGCATAATTTGTTGTCGCGAACTCCGCACATTTGCGCTAATCGACTGACATAGTTTGCGCATTTATTTCCATACTCTTCACGTCCATCTCGTGTTTAATCATCTACCGAAAAGAAAAATGGAAAAATTATCGCTATACTATATACGTTATCGTTATATATAATTTTGGGCTAAACTTCGTCGTCATTTAAATTGTCTGGACTGCTTTGAATGCTATAATAGTTTAATGAACTCAAGTTAAACTTCTGTTAAATATTGTTCTAACTGGAAATTGAAAGAATAGATAAAAATTCATTTTTTGAAAAACATACATTGAAAAACAGATAGAATATTGATATATATATATACACTGAAATTGAAGATCAAATGATGTATTCAGAATGTGTTTACAAAGAATTAAAATTTATCGTTTAATTATCAATTCATTTCTATTCGTTTATATTAAATATAAAATATTGAGGACCCGATTGATTTGAACGATCGAGCATCGAATGAAAAGCACTCGGACTTTTCAAGACGTTCGAGCTATTCGGACTGCGAGCCGAAGTAGCCGACGAAGGAAATCCATAAATCCGTCAGTTTATGAGACGTCTGGCAAAGAACAAGATGTCTGCGTGCTAATGCAACTTTAAATATTTACCTAGGTCACGATAAAAGAGTCCCTGGACTTTCTGATGCGTTGAAATAGATCGTCCGACTTCATACGCAATTCCGTCGCTCTTCGAGCTGATCGCAATTAGGGAGTTTACGTTTGCAAATGCGGCGATGATCGACGTCCAATTCATCAAGCGAATCGTTTTGTAATTGAGCAATAAATATCAAGAAATTACTTCGAAAGGGATTATTAATAAATAAGATACTACGAACCTGCAATTATAATAATATTTATACTACGGTATATTATGCATTGTTTACGTAAGATTGGAAAAGAAATTATGTGGTCATCCCATATGTACTTTTTCATTTTTCTCAATAGCCAGTACCGAGTCTTGAACTCGCAACCTTGCTTCTAGTTCTTCACTAAAAGAACCAACTTTAACCCTCTATATCTCAAATCGATTGAAATCACGTTTTTGTGAATGAAGAAGGGGCAGGCCAATCATTTTAAATCTGTTTAGTTGTATGTGTGCCGCGATGCTCTAACTGGCTTACACAAATCACGACATGTAAACTAACCAATACGATGGGTATAAAAAGATACCTAACCTATTCATATCATAGGGAGATGGATTGGCGCGAACTGCATCTCAAGAGTGGGGGAAAACTCATGAAATATAGAGGGTTAAGGTGATGTCGAACGCGAGGAGCAAGTTGAGAAAAAAATTAGTGATCGACTGTTGATCTCGCTCTAATATTAGTGCGAGATTCTGCGTAAAAATCGGCGTGTTTTAAAATACACTGGGAAAACTACCAGCGCTGTAATATTACTCCCCAACACTAGCCTAAAACATTGTACTAATTGTGAACTCAAGAGTGATTTGATCTTGAGTGTCAAAGTCGAAAACCCACAAGACATTCATTACAACTGAAAAGACCTGGCCAAGTACAAAAATGAAATATTGAAATGTTTTGTCATTTGAAACAGCGGAAATAAAATAATAGATAATTCCACCTTTGTATGTAATTCCACCTTTGTTCTTTAATTTCACCTTCGTATTATGCGATATTTTAAGGAGCACATTAATTTTGTTTACAACAATATTACTTGTTAAAAGATATTTTTTAAAATCCATACTTTCATTATAAATACAATGTTTTTCCGCTTCAAATCTTTGTTATTACCGTTTATTTATATTATGGTGTTATTCGCCGCGACCTTCTCTAATATTCATTATGTTATTTGCACGTGAATCCTAACGCTACTAAAAAAATCATGCCTAATTTATGTTGTAATCCTTTGCAAGGAAAGTGTCATAGTAAAGTTTACAAAAATCTACAATTGATAACAGCTAAATGGGACAAAAAATGTGAACGAATCTTCAGTTTTGTTCACTTTTTTTTATTAAACAACGCAATTTCATTTTGTGATTTATACATCAAGCATTTGCACGCATTGCAAACAAACCATCCAACCAAATGTTTGAATTTTTTGTCCCATTTAGCTGTTATCAATTTTAGTAGTGTTAGGATTCACGTGCAAATAACATAATGAATATTAGAGAAGCGGAAGGTCGCGGCGAATAACACCGTAACATAAACAAACGATAATGACAAAGATTTGAAGCGGAAAAACTTTGTATTTAAAATGAAAGTATGGATTTTAAAAAATATCTATTAACAACTAATATTGTTGTAAACAAAATTAATGTGCTCCATTAAAAAATCGCATGATACAAAGGTGAAATTAAAAAATATATTTTAGAAATAAAGTCTAAGTGCAACACGCAGCGCATGGCGCAGCATGGAAGTCGCGCACTTGCTCGCGTACACTGCCTCAGATAATTAGCTGTAACGTATTAGTTATAAGAGGTAACTAAGTTTTTTT
The DNA here is from genome assembly GCA_022817645.1 of Ceratoteleas bidentatus. NCBI lineage: Eukaryota > Metazoa > Arthropoda > Insecta > Hymenoptera > Scelionidae > Ceratoteleas > Ceratoteleas bidentatus. The sequence goes on along the minus strand of JABFPB010004015.1, from coordinate 2,242 downwards.
TCACTAAATCATTCTAGAATGATCAAAGATGTAGACTGTTTATTTATCTTTGTCCTACGGATGGGAGAACATACTAAAAATTTAATTTGTCTATAAAAAAGTGGTGAATTGTTATTAAAAATTACATTATTTCAAATTTTAACAACACCATCTTAAACTTCAATGTTTTCTTTATTAGAAACAACGTTGACAGTTATTTTATTTAAAACCTGGACATTTTTATGATTTTTTAGAAAAAAAGAGCATTTTTCGTTATTTGTTTTTTTTAATTTTGCAAAATAAATTTTGCAGGGTTGTTTGGTATGGTGTTGGGATTAGAATGTGCAAAAATATTAAAAATCGGCTACGTTTGCCCCGTAGGGGGGAGGGCACTTCAGGAAGCCTCACTCTAGTACAATTTCCTACATTTTTCATTCATTTTTGTTAATTTTTCGTCCATTTTTCGTTCACATTTCGTCCCCATTTCGTTCATTTTTCGTTCATTTTACGTTCATTTTTCGTTCACATTTCGCTCGTTTTTCATTCATTTTTCATTCACTTTTCATTCATGTTTCGTTCACTTTTCATTCATGTTTCGTTCATTTTTCGTTCATTTTCGTTCATTTTTCGTTCATTTTTCGTTCATATATCATTCATTTTTCGTTCACAAATCATTAATTTCACATCCCAGTTAAAAGATTCCATTAGAACTAATGTGGATAGTCCTAATGTCTTCTAGGCGGTTTCTGTCACTACTTTGACACATTTTGTACAGAATTTAGTATGTGTTTTCGTAGCCCATATGTAATTGCATATACTTTTATTGTCGCCTAATTGTAAGTCCGTGTCAAAATCGTACAAAACTTATTTCTAATGGTTTCTAGGCAGTTTTTGTCAGCGTTTCTATATGTATCTAATGGTTTCTGATAGATTTTTTAACTACCATTAATTAAATGAACAAGAATTAAATTCAGTTTGGTCATTCACAGTGAACGGAAAATGTCGGACTTTTGATTCCAAAGTGATTCACTTTCGAATCACTTTGGATTCTAAAGTTAACTCAGTTTTCGTTCCCAATGAATTAATTCTGGAAAGTGCGTTGACTGGGCACTAAATACCATTTTATGAATGCGTGTCATGAAAAATAATATAAAGTTAACCAAACAGAATTATAGCAATAATATAGTTCATATTTTTGTTTCATTCCTGCAGTCATTATACTTAAAAAACTGTGGTAGAAAATTACTACCACGGAAAAGAGTTCGCCGTTTATTATCACGCTTGGTATGAATTTCTTACCGTCCGTGGTAGCTTTTTCACACATTAGGTTCATTCTTTGTGGTAGCATTTTCCTCCCTCGGTGGTAGCATTTTCCTACCTCGGTGGTAGCATTTTCCTCTCTCGGTAGTAGCATTTTCCTCTCTCGGTGGTAGCATTTTCCTCCCTCGGAAGTAGCATTTTCCTCCCTCGGTGGTAGCATTTTTCTCCCTCGGTGGTAGCATTTTCCTCCCTCCGTAGTAGAATTTTCCTCCCTCCGTAGTAGAATTTTCCTCCCTCGGTGGTAGCATTTTCCTCCCTCCGTGGTAGCATTTTTCTCCCTCGGTGGTAGCATTTTCCTCCCACGGCGGTAGTAGTTTCCTCCCTCGGTGGTAGAATTTTCATCCCTCGGTGGTAAAATTTTCCTCCCACCGTGGTAGCATTTTCCTCCCTCGGTGGTAGCATTTTCCTCCCTCGGTGGTAGTATTTTCCTCCCTCGGTGGTACCGATTTTCTATCATGACAGAAATGGTATTTTTTTGTTATCACATACGGGAGGTGTTTCCTACTATGGTTTTTTCAGTTAATCTATTTCACACATAAATATTTGTATATTCAATAGCTCGGTTACGTGTTCAAGAATACTGGTTAATACCATTTAACCAGTACATAGCGTGCCATCTGTGTCGGAGTACCGGAAATGACAGCGAGCTTATATTTCTGCGTCGATAACTGCGTCGAAAATATAATATGAAATATATCGGTTGGTAAATGATCGTTTTTCTAGTTTATATAGCAGTTAGGGTTTAATATTCTATTCTTTTTAAAGAAATATTGGTTTTTTTCTACTCAGAACTAAAATAAAATAATAAAATAATAAATGTCATTAAACAACGTACATCAAGTTAGCACACATACTTTCACAAAAAATAATGGCGTTTTCGTTTAGCATTCAGTGAAAATATTAATAAAGGACAGACAATTCAAGCCACATAAGTGCGTCCTTT
>JABFPB010004014.1:0-15761 GCA_022817645.1 Ceratoteleas bidentatus | reverse complement strand
ATAATAATTTATTATGCTATGTTATATAATTTTGTTGTTTATAATGTTCGTTAGAATGTTTTTAGTTTAACATTTCAGTTTCGGTTAATGTGCATGCATATTTTGTAAGCATTTAATCGTTTTTGTACTTGGCCTGAACTGACATACGCAGCCACCTTATCCCAGGATCGCTGGTCCTGGAGCATCCGCGGCACGATGTTGTCTGGCGAGGGATCTCCGAGATCGGAATACACTTCTCTTCTCATCCGTGACCAGTGGTCGCAAACGCAGTACGTGTGGTAAGCGTCGTCGGTCTCGCTGCAGTACATGCATCTCGGGTTGTCCGCTCTGGTCATTCCGTGCAGGTACTCGTAGAAGTACCCATGCCATGTAAGAAATTGTACTAAGTAGAAATCTACTTCGCCATGCCGGCGTTTGACCCAGTCGGTCAGCTGCGGAATCTGCCTGGCGGTCCATCTCCCACGTGTGTCCGCGTGCCATCGCTGCTGCCATTTCTCGTTCCTCCTGTCGCGAGCTTCCAGTTTTGCGCGTTCCCTGCCGAGGTCCGCCTGATTGCTCCACGCCTCTTGTTGCTCAAAGGCCATCAGGTCGATGGAGGCCGTCGACGCAACCACTATGATTGCTGGTTCTGACACCGTGCGGTTGGCGCAAGCGACCTTTAGAGCTCCTTTCCGCTGCACTGCGACCATCTTCATGCTATACGTTTCCTTGTATAAAGCCGTGGCACAGATTCCGTGCCATACAGCAAGATGGAGTGCGTAGTCGCCATCAGTACGCGGCATTTACTTGACTTCGGTCCACGGACGTTAGCCATTAGTGTGCTCAGCGCGGCAGTGACCTGGGATGCCTTGTCGGTCACTCTCTGCATGTGGGGCCAAACGAAAGTTTCGTGTCCAGCGACATACCCAGATACTTGAGGCTCGGGTTGGTGGTGATTGGCGTTTCTCCCACGCGCATGAGAATGATGTTCTCGATTCTCTTCCTCGAGAGTAATACGATCTCTATCTTCACGTTTGCCAGCGCGAGAGGGTGATCCTCCATCCAGCTGCTGACACGACGCATCACTGTGTCCATTGTCAATGTCCTCGAGATTTCGGGCCACGATCAATACCGCGACGTCGTCAGCGTAACCGACGAGCGTGGCATCTGAGGGCAAATCCAGCTGCAACAGACTGTCGTACATTCAAGAGCTCCAGGAACCCAATATCGATCCTTGGGCAGCGCCGGAGGTGAGCCTCCTCATCCGCTGGCCAGTTTCTGTGTCGTACTTCAGTATGCCGTCGCGAAGGTAATCTTCCATCATGCGCATCATGTCTCCGGCAATCTAAACGTCTCTCTAAGAGCGTAATGTGCATCGCTCCAGCTCATCGAGTTGAAGGCGTTCTACACATCCAAGGTAACTAGGAGAGTAATCTTCCGGGAGGAAGAATTGCCTGTTTGAGCCTTCTCCGCGGTCTCCATAACCTCGCGCACAGCGTCCACAGTGCTGTGGTCCTTTCTGAAGCCGTGTTGTCGAGAAGAGAGGTCTCCTGCTGCGTGGACCGCCGCAAGAATTCGTGGCTGCAGCAGCTCTTCGAGGACCTTTCCTGCTGTATCTAGCATGCATAGCGGCCGGAAAGATGATAGAGTGTTTCGGGTTCCTTATGGAACTGGAGTATAGGTTCCTTATGGAAGTGACATCGGGTATGTTTTATATGGAACTTGCATGCTTCGGGTTTCATACAGAACCTCGATGGAGGTTCCTCGTGGAACCTCGGTGGAGGATCCTAGTGGAGCCTCGGTGGAGGTTCCTCGCGGAGCCTCGGTGGAGGTTCTTCGTGGAGCCTCGGTGGAGGTTCCTCCAGGAACTTCTTTGGAGGTTCCTGATGAAACTTCGGTGGAGGTTCCGTTTAGAACTTCAGTGGAGGTTCCTTATGGAAGTAACATCGGAACTGTTCTTTATGGAATTTGAATGTTTGGGTTCCTTATGTGATCCAAAAAGGATGTTATGAGGAACCTGACGAGGAATCTTACGAGCAGATAGTTGAAGATAATTAATTATAACATGTAAATGTAATTAGAAATAAGATCGACTAATTTAAATTATTAGAAGGCGTATATATATTAACATTTTTTAATTACTCCTCTATTCAATCAGAAAGAAAAAGTATAAATGGACTAGTTGTTGTTTGATACCAACAAACTCACTTCCATACAATTTAAATTATACTGGAATTTCCGGAACGATACACTCCGGCAACTGGGCACCTCCGTTATTTTGACAGTCACAATCTCTACGCTGACACTTCTCCATCGTTTCGGAAAGGATGCGAAACGAGAATAACAAATAGATATAAGCGTGTTAGCGCGATAAATTCAAATTATTATAATGAAGACTCAAAGCAATATTCTAGTAACTGATTTAAAAATCGTTTCAAGTCTTCGTACTCATAAATAATAAAATACATTATGAAGTTTTAATGAACATTTTTCCCAAATTTACATACAATTTTAACCCTCAGTTACCCCACGTATTTTGCCAAATAACTTTACCCCACCAGGGTCAAAAAGGCACGAACTGACTTTAGAGTCCAAGACAACTGCATATACTGGGATGAAACCTTGCCCCAAAAAAACTTCAGACTTTTCTCTATACGGCACCATTCACAATTGTTGCAAAAACACAAATTAATTGCAGCAAAAAATTATGAAAAAAACTTTTTTAGCCAAAATGGGAAAAACTTGGGGAAACATGAAGTTTAAAAAAAATGAAATTTTGGAATATAACTTACTACAAATTAAATCGCTTTGGGGATATTAATGAGGAAGGATGGCTCCTTTCATTATCTCTATGATGCATTGAGTTGGGATTAAGAAAAACAATTTTTGTCGAAAAAAAAAGCAGTTAGAAAAATAATTTCATGTGCGTCCTCTCTCGATGCAACGCTCTGATTGGACGAGTTACGTGGTCTGAGTAAAAGTTTATTATCTATACTTTTCCCCCCTATGTCTTGAATTTTTCTGACGCGCCTTTTCTGAATGGCGCGCATTTTAAAACACCTCTGGGCCTTTTTGACCCTGGTGGGGAAACTGAGGGTTAAAACACTTTTAAAACACGTCGTTTTTCAGTGTACATTAACATTGAGCACAGTAGCTAAATGCGTTCGAAATATAAAAAAACCATTGAAATAATGTTCTTGATATTGCAAAAGTATATTTTCAACATAAAAATTTCTTGAAACATCATTTTTGTATAAAACGTATGAAAGATTTTACAAGACAATGTTAACTAACGTTAACACTGGATCTCATGTTATTTCAGCATGATATCCAATGTAAATCCAGCACCGAAATTTTTTCCCGTGAATCCTTCCTTAAAAACTGAATTCAAAATTCTTCTGCCATATCAATCGAAAATATCGTGATATCGTTATGTTCCTTTTAATTAAAAAATGTTATGAATATTCAAAATTACATAAAACTCACTTTGCCTCGGTTCGGTTATAGAGCGACACTAAATCAAAATTCTCGACACATTTCGTTCCATATTTTTGAAACGAATAGTAATTATAGAGTTATGACTTTTCCGGACTGAACAAGTGACTGCGCGTGTGCCGAACTTATAAAGAACAGACAAATTATGATTTTTTCATGTTGCATTATTCATCACGACCGAAAAAATACAGCACCGTCTCGCTTTCTTTCTCTCTCTTTCTCGGTTCCTCCGTGTCTGGTTGTGTTATTGCAGTGGAAGATGAGGCTGAATTTTCGATATTCGTTATTGGCGTGCGCAATTGTAAGAGTTGCATACGCGAACTCGCGCGAAATAGGTTATTTGAAACGTTATTTTGAGCAATGAACGCAAACTGCGTTTATGTATGCAGGGTTGGGGGTAAACTAACGGGAACAACATATTATGTTTAATCGCGATGCACTTTAAGCGTTAACTCGCGCGATGAAACAAAAATCCGAAATAAGTTGATGAATGCAGTTTTCCAAAACGTCGATATTCAGATTGTCATGAGCGATTTATTCGTTATGTAGCGACACCTTGCTTGAATTATAAGCAGATCAAAAACGACGCCTTGCATTAACAATATCAAAATACAGAAACGTAACAGGTGTTACAATACTTATACACGTGCATCCTATTTTATGAGCCAAGAGAAGAGAGATAACGTTTCGCTAGATCTTGACATTAACTTCTAATTATGTCGGAATTATTCTGATTGGGTATTACGTTTCGGACATATTATTCCATAGTGACAGTACTAAATTGTGATTCATTCTCTTGTACTCTATTTACGTACGTTAATATAGATACATGAAGTTACACATTTTTATACACGGCTAACATTATATCGACGAAACAACATAAACTCAGTGTATTAAATCAAATTCATATGATTGACATATTAAAAGTGTTTGAATTCAAATATCTCTGCATTTTAAAAATTCGAAATTACTTTTACATTCTGGAATTTCATGCAATAAACTAGATCATTAATTATAACATTAAGTATAACACTGCTTCATGTTTAATAACTCATGAATCGTATCGTACACCATTTTTGACACGGTCTTAATAATGTACATAGAGGTAGTCATATATATAATTAAATTAATGTGTGCGTGTGTAAGGACAATTATTCTATAATGTAATTCAAATGTCAGTTATTGAATTATATTGGATAATTGTATATTACGTATATTTGAATAAGTTAATCAACAGATTTAAAATAATGAAAGACAATCTGCTATATTAAACGCTCTTTACATCTGACAAGTTATGTTGCAACAAAAACACAATAGTAGTGAAAAGCAAGTGAACTGAAACGCATTCAGTCCGAATGCATTGGATAAATTAGGAATTGATAGTAATCGCATAAGTACTAGTAATTATAACACGCACGTCAGTGAAATCCTGTTGGAACCTAAAAAGGGTACGATGGAGGTATTTTATGGGATCCCTGTTTACAACGTAATGATTTTTTTTTTCTTTTTAGCGATTCTTTTGAGTTAATTTTCAATTACTCGAATTGCGGCACAACAGTGGACAAAAAAATGTCAATTTCTTTGCTTCGTTTTATCAGCTTTTTTGCTTTCGTTTGAAATAACGAAAATTTTCATTCAAAGTACTTGCTCAAACTTTTTTAATTAAAAACTTCGATTCTAAGTTTGCGGTTATTCTATTATCAAACTAAAAATCACTCTTCTTTAATGCCACTTTTACTCAGTGCACAAACAATGATTTTGTAATTCGACACTGCGCCGTTTTCGTATCGTCCATCGCTCCTTTCGCCTCCTTTTCTCCTCAATTAATTAAATGGAGAAATACATAACCCAAGAGTACGGCATTTTTCTCGCATTATTATGTTAATGGGTGCCATGAAAATGATTCCCCGGTCATAACACTCGCTTATTTCGCTTGGAACGAGGATCGTAAGAAAGTTAAAATGCCGATGAAACTCGTCGTTGAATTGGTATTCCGATAGCGCGCTCTACGCTATCGGAACACGTATTAATTAATATTTCCAATCACGCCGTTAACCCACTTGAAGAGCGCCAGCGCAATTTTTGAATTATATCAAAATCGAGATTTAAGATCAAACATTTAATTTTACGCGCGCTTAAAAACGAAAAGGAATGATTTTCCGCGAGGTCGAAAAATATGCCAAAAGTTTTATATGGATCGGCGCTGCGGCGAGAGAGAAGACACGTCAGGCTCTGGGAGATTTGAAATGAGCTTTTCGAAGTTTCCAAGTAAACGCAAGGAGTCATGTGCTTAAATGAATTCGTCGGCAATGTAACTCAGGATTTTATACCGTTACTGCGGAAAAACTGTTATCACTGCTTTAATTTCATTGCTATAACGAAACAAACAGCATCTCTGGTCCGATTTCCTACGTTATATTTTATAGCGAACTGATCAACAGGCTTTGCATTTTAGATTAAACAAAATGCGAAACTGCGAACACATTGCTCTGGGAGAAAAGGTTAGCTCTCCACTGTCAACAGTGGTAAAATTGTTTTCACAATTCTTATGTTTCTTTGTTATCAAAAACGCGAAAGAAGGAATCGTTAAATAAAAACGTCATAAATCTTCCTCCACGTTAATTCCAAACAACAAACCGTCGAATGAGCGTGCATTAATGAAACATACGTTACACATTGTTCAAATGCAAAAACACGCATTACGAATGCAGCATAACTCCTTGATCAGAAAATAAAATTCATTAATCATTGCAAAACGCGCAGCGTTTCATAAATAATACATCGACTTTAAATATTTCAGCAACATCAGCGACTCGAATCGCAAATCATCCGTCAACGACTCTTCCACCAACTCGAACCTTCTTTCATTTCCACAGATTCATTTTCGCCGAACATCGACCCACAACTTTTCAACGCTCAAAATCACGAACTAAAATTTTCACGCCCCAAAGATTCCCCAACGATCTCGAGGTCACCCTCGACACATCTACAAGAAGAAAAATGATTATGTCAATTTAACATAAAACCAGATATATATTTTACGTCACGTACACCAAAAAAGTTGTACCACCACTAACTCCACAGAGAATCTGAATGAATTGAAGCTAAACAAACTGAACTCTGAACTTGAAATAGCTGGCTAAAAATATTATTGAAGTTAAATAACTCTACGATGAAGTTGACAGAGCCAAATTTAAACGATAATTGGAGACAGTCTCTCGATACTTTTTATGTTTTATACCCAGAAGAACTAAATTAATTATTTAGTTAATTTAAATAAAATATTTTTCGTTTAAATAACCAGTTGATTTATTTGACAGATGAATTTTTTACCGACTAAATTTTGTGTTTGAAAACAAGTCCGTTCAAATTGACAATGAAATGATTAATAATGCAGCCAACCAATTACTAAAACAGTTTTGCACACATTCATCAGACTAGAAACGTTTCAAAAGTGTCTGATTTAAAAATATTATATCACTTAATAATGTTTTTCGATCATTTTTTGTAAGAAAATGTTTTTAGTAACGAGTCTTTTGTAGATTGATTGAATGAAATTATCATCACATATTAAATACCACACGCGTTATTACACACACATCTACTCAGTTATCTGAAATAGCCTGCGGTAAATCTTTTGTCCGGATGCACAGCAATTCCGATTCGTGTTCAGAAGAACAAAATATTAATTGCACTCCGTTCAATCTACATATTGAAATGTTGGCACAGTGGATATACATCACTTATGTTATCACTATCGGCAATTGCCCCGCTCCAACATATCATTTTTCTCCCCGTAATTAATGCGGCCAATTTATCACGAGCCAAACTCCGCGCGTGCACTGCAAGATGATAAATGAAGATTAGCATTTCAATCGCGTCTCGATCTCGCGCATTTCTACGCAGCCGTTCCGCGGAAAACGCGCGTCGCTTGTTAATATTAAAGAGCAACAACCCGTAAGACGAACGCGTCGAAAGGGAAAAAACAGGGAATGTCACGGAGATTCGCGCGACAACCGTTCGCGTCGCGCTGGCGTATCTTTCGGCGGCGAACAAAACAAGATTAAAAGGCCGGGACCGCTGGCGCGAGCACGCCTCGTATTCCCACGAGGGTATGTATCGGGCGCGTGGAAATATCGGCAAGCGATTTCGCGGCCACGCCGTTTCCATTTTACAGCTGGCTAGACACGAAACGTCATTGCAAATTGTCGGGAAATTGATTGCTCGATGCGCCGAGCATTGTTCGCGCTTTGTCGGACAAAAAGACGCGCCGCGGTATATTTCAACCTACGAATTCGCAATTGGCACCGGGTCATCTGACAGGCGGCATTTCATCGGCTAATATCTCGTCGAGATCAGCGAAGTGATGTGACCTACACGCGTAGACGTGGAATAACGAGGTACCCATGTAAAAATTGTTATAGGAGACATATATGTCTCATATATGCGATATATATGTTTTGCTAATACATATATGTTTTTATAGATGGCATATACGTGTCATATATGTCCCCTATATAAAATTTTTACATGGGTAACAGGGTTAATGTATGAAAAATTAATTAGTTATTAGAGAATAAGATACACCCCAAGGTCGGAGACTTTGGAGAATACAGTTTTATACTGTAGCAGTTGTACAGAATGGAGGAATTACGAATGCAAAAGGCAAGTTTATATAGAAGGTACAATGTTGAAACAGAAGTATATGGTAATTGTTAATTGCTTACAAATTCTGTATTACAGATTAAATGTGTTTTTGCATTATCCCTTTAACCCCGGGACCATATTCTAGATTTTTTTTAATTTTCACATTTTTCAGTTTATAATTTACAAATTGAACTGACTATTACTTGTATTACTGTTATAAACTATCGATTTGATTTGTTTCACCCTATTCTAGCTTCAATAATACTAAAAAGAATGTTGTACATGATTCTTTTGAAGGAAAATTCTGAATTTTAAAATGTTGCAATTTTGCACGCATCATTACGTATCGTTAAAGTAGAGTTGTACGTCAGTTTGCTGTAATGACGGGGATTAATACTGAAATCTTATTTACTATAAAAAGATTAGAAAAATATCAGAAAAATATTTAATTGAATGGGGTTGAAACAAATAATATCAACGGCCGGCAATGGAATTCGGTAATAGCTTTGGTCATTTTGACTTGCTAGGGATGGCCGATAATTTCGATAAATAAGACGATTCAGGAGAATTCGCGCTCGAACTTGGTTCTTTTATTGATTTGGCAACCGATGAATTTGAATAATTATTGCCAATGTTGATGTTATAATGAGGGGACGTGTGCAAGATGTACGGAGAATATAACGAATTTACGGGCAAGAAACTTCGGGTACTGGACACCGGTCATAGGTGGGTCTTCGTATTTATTGCTGTTCTTACACACGGCCTCTTTTGCGCACGGCACTTTTGCATACGTTGTTTTGCACACGTTCCTGATAATATTATTAAAAACGCTAAACATTCACTTATGGCATGGCAACGGTTTTTGCTGATGTTGATGAATCAGTGTTAGGAATCGGGGCGTTAGCCCGTTTCCTAACAAACCTACAATTACCAGTAAACTGAACTAATTTTCAATTTTTTTTTAGTTTTGTCGTACTTCCTAAATTTCAATACGTGAATATTAATTTATTCTAAGTGAAAAGTTGTATTATTCACTTCTTAATAAATGAATATCCACTTATTTTACACTGAGAAAACTAAGTGGTAAAACTTTAGTAGTACGAAGTACCACTATATTGGTACGAAGTCAATTTAAAGTGGTAAGGCATACTGTTTGTCAAATGGTGAAAACTGTAACACTCAAATGGTAAAAGTTTACCACTTGAAGTAGTAAGAGTTTAGTACTGATATTTCAATCATTAAACTAATACCCGATATTGTTTGTATCTTCCTCATATTTGTGTACGAAAGTTAATTGAAAATTGGCACTAACGACAGATATTTGTATTTTTAAATGTGCCGAACACAACGGCACTAGCGGCATGCCATCGGTACAACTTCAAATGGGACACCTCTTGGCACTTTTACCACTTACGTGGTACCATATAATTTTCTCAGTGTAAGTGCATATACACTTATTTGAATAAGTGCACGTTTTTCACTTTTTGAAATTTAGAGAGTGTAATTGCCTGATTTCGGCAATTTATTTAACTAAATAAATTAGCTAAATATTACCGTTGCGTTCACTTCGTATTTCAACTGAGGATGTTAGTATATTTAACTTGCTCGATTTTTCTCGGTGTATAGTTCGTCTATTAAAGGGTGACGTTCAAGGTAGTTGGTACACTAAAACAGCGGTCATCCTTGCAAACGTGCAATGTATTGCCCGTCTCGGGACAGCAGCTGCCCTCAAAACTTGAGGGCAACGGTTACCCACCCGATTCAGCTGTTATGACAAAATTGACTTCCTTCATGTATACACCCGTCTACCGACACAACTATATACGTGTAAATAACCTATGTATGTGCGCGTATCTGTTCCGTCGTCAAAGCGCGGCTAATTAAGGAGCTCTTTGAAAAAAATATCGTCGGCAGACGTAGCTTGGATAAATCTCGACGGCGGAGTTTTGAAGTACGCTAACGAAACGCACTTTTGCAATGGTTCGCATAAAGCGCGAGGAAAACAGGACGTCCGGCACGATCAAACGAACGCCTTCCGTGGCCTACACGGGAAAAAAATGTATGGTTGGCACTAGTATACACGTGGTTGTCATAAACATAAAGTATGGCTGATTGTGCACTAGAATACGTTGGGTTACGCCAAACATACGTATAGTTGCCCCAAACATACATATGGTTGTCCCAAGCAAATGTATGTTTGCATCAATCATACTGGGTTAATAATACAGTTGCTACAATCGAGTCAGTTCGAGTCAGCTTTTTCAGTGTATTCTCGCTTGGACGTTTCGCCCATTACAAGGATTCGAGCCAATCTCACTCGAAACACCTAATTATCTGATGCATTCATAGCTTCCGCCAGGCTAACGCCGCATATTCGATTGAGGCGAAACGATCAATTCTCGCCAACACTTGGCCCTGAAACGCCGCGCCGCGGAAGCCTCGGAAGCCAACGATAACCAAAGGGGCTCGCGCGATTACCGCACTTTTTCAGCCGCCTGATTTCCGCGGATCGATTTGTTTGACTGCCTGATGACTGCGCGAATTAAAGGTGAAATTTCAGAGGAAACTAGGACAAGGTTTCATGAAGACGTCGTAAACCGTCCCGTGCAGGCCGTTCCCGGCGTTTCGCACCTCGATTACAACGCGAAACGCTGTTCCTAGATATTGTGGAGATACGAAACTTTGACCGCGGCAAAGGCATAGCCCGATACATTTTTCATACATTAGTTCGTGCCGCGGGAAATCGCGTCACCGAGTTGGTGCTTGCACGGTTAAACGCGGATGTAAAAAGACAAAATATGCCAATTCCGGGGTCTTAAGGTGATGTCGAAAGTCTGCTGCAACGGAGTCAGTGTCTTTTTTTTAATAAAAACAAGAAACAAATCTCGCTCTGATCGCTGAATTCGACATTAATTGTTGATTTTGTCTTATTTTACGAAATATGTTATGTCGGTAGTAACGCTTTCGGCACGGCCTTATGGGTAAGTCGAAAGTCTGCTGCCACTTAGTAAGACACAGTACATAAGTAAAACACTTTTTGTCCCCAATTTTAAAACACATGTTAATGTTTTTAATTTTAACCTATATTTAAAATGGTAAAAGACTTTAAGTTTTGTACCAATGTTTATTAAGGTAAAAAAGGGTATCTAAAACACACATAAAACACGTATTTTTTGCTCTGTATTTCCAAACAAACTGTGCAGAGAGAGTTTGTCGGGTTTATGGGAGAATGTTATCAGCTGTAAAGTAATACTTTGCGTCAACACGTTATGAAATGCCTTGAGATTTAAGATTTTATCTACCTGCCCGATAGGACAAGGTGTATATTATACATATATTAGATGGACATTCATACATAAAATAGATATATACATATATAATATACGTATATTAAACATATATTAGATGTATATCAAACAGATGTTCTATCTGGGCTCGGAAACTGGAAATCACTATTCTTCTACAATTAAATAGGCAAAACATTTCATTCGTGATGCAAGTTTGTAAAAAATTGAGGAAATCGCTCTAGTCTTGCATCCAATGTCCATGTTTTCATTTAGACGCAATTTGCAAAATCTATAATGCTGGTAATAATGCTTTCGGCATGGCCTTATCCCGGCTTGTTGCCGGCCAGTCGTAGTTCGTTTGGAAACTACGACTGGCCGGCTCACCCGATGGAAGCTTTATGATTGCGAATTTATTGCCGCGCAGCTGTCGGATCAACGTCACAGCTCTCGTCAATTGGAAAGCAATTATTCGCGCATTAGCGTAGACAAAAAGTGGCCGATGTCTCGGGCGACATCGATATCAATTAAGCGCGACGCGTTGTTCATTAAAATTGGGCAAAGCGGCGGCCTAGTTAACGTCACGCGCAGCCAAGGAAACTCCCGGCAATACGACGAACTGTGCCGTATTATTCGCGCGGTTTTGTTTGGGATAAATCGACGTTGTTTTTCTGGGGCGAACGCTCATCGGGCGACCCGCACTACCGGGTCATTATTAAGCAAGGAAACTAGTAAGCATCGCAAAATTAAGTAAGGCTTCTGGTCACCGGCTAATCGGAGGGTTACATTTTGGGCGATATGACGAGGCGTCTAATCGGTGATGAAATTAATGTCAGACACGGGCTCGAAGGGTTGTTTGTATGGGCGTATTATTCACGTAAAAATATTGTTCAGGCAAGATTGATGAGGGTGTAAACGTGCTGAATGGCAACGACGGCGGAAAAGTGATAAGAGTGAAATGTAAATAAACTTTTTCGATTTGCGTTTCGCGAATGATTGGCGTGTAATGAAGATGGAAGGTGGAAGTTAAATTGTGAAAATTCTGTATTCGTCGTTTAAGAGTCAAATGATATCGTTTACTATCGATATACAAACGGCAGTGGTGAATTGAACTGCTAGTCTCTTGCAGTTCCCACATCTCTGAGACCCAGAAACATATACTTTATAAAAACGAAAATTTGGTTTTCAACCATACTAAAAATCTGTTAAAAATTAAATAAAACTAAAAACAATCTAACACTTCCATTTAAAAAAAAATTTGTATACAAATGTATGTTCGAGATGAAATCTGCTTTTCAGAAATCAAATCTTCAATTTTATTTTCAAACGTTGAAAAAGAATGTATTTCTATTAGAGACAAACATTTTAAGAATATCATAATTTTATATCATAATATTATAATATTAAGTTAATTATTTGTTTACTTGTTGATTATTCTTGAAAAATAATGCAAGTTTACACAGCATTGTAGTTAGCGATGACTGTAAAGTTAGGAACTAAATTCCATTACCCGTTGTAACCAACCAAGTTCTCATATTGATATGTTACATCACTTCCAAGCGTACTACCAAAAAATATAAACCTCAAATCTGATAATTCCATTATCAATGCTTTTCTTATATAAAATAGATTTTCGTCACTAAAAGTCTTAAAGTTCACAGCGACAAAATCGCTCACAAATATCAGTGTCAGCTATTAACACTATTAATTTATACAACTAACAGCAAACTCCGTGGATAAATCTTAAAAACCCTGACACAATGATATGCGAGGCACTTTGACATTAAGTTTTAAGATAACGGCTTAGAGGTATCTAATTTGTGTCTGTTTATATATCCGCATTGCGTGACATCAAATTGATCAGGTATCGAAGTTCAATGTTGAACTAACTAAATGTAATTAGAAACTCGCATAAATTAATGAGGACGTTACACAGTTATTAGCCGAAACTGATTACATTTACACCTACGAGATTCTAGTTGGACTTCTTCAAAATACTAATGATACGTGGCAAATTCCTGATGCACAATACGTGGATGATTATAAACCTTAATCAAGGCACTATTGAATTTAATACGATTGAAAATAATAGTAAATTCAGAGAGTATAATAATTTCAAGTTGGAAAAGCGCAAAAGTGGAAAACTGCTATCTCGCAGGAATCTTCCGGAAGCATCCAGACACTCAACATAATTTCGATTCCGAAAGATGATCATCAGTCTAAAGCGGAACCTATTCATCAAAACTGTACAAGTTTCCGCGAAGAACCTCAACCGCTATCGAAAGTCCGGAATTGCTAAGTGTCACTGTCAAAAAAAACTTAGGCCATTCTAATATCGAGGCGAAAAATATCGAAAATGCGCAAATTGATCGACTTATTATTCAAGAGATTTTATATTCATTTATCAAGTGAACAATTCTTTGAAAAATTGAAATGATGATAGATTGTCGCTGTCAACTTATACCTTAGTAACTGCATTTTTCATTTGTCCTAAAAACCCCCGCAGCATCAATACAACCGATTGATTCCCCGTTTCACGTATCTGAAAATGATTGACTCAACGACTCGTACTACATAGTTCAATACCCTCTATCGTAGCATCCATTAAATCAAACTTTTCCCCTAAAAACCAAAGTTACACACCGCCCCTTGGAAATACTCAAACACATTTTTCAATCTCACACTCATAATTCAAAGTGATCAAAATTCTCGCATAATTCACCTTCCTTCGTACTTCCGTCACACAATTACTCGCATCGCAAAAATAGCTGAGAGTCCTAAAGTCCACACCTCCGCCTCCCGAATCCTCAATTTCCCATTAACAGCCGAAGCTCATCAACCCCCATTATTATATCCATCTTCCAAAACATCTCACCTCGCACCTCCCCTAACTCTCCTCCCCAAAAATCCCAAATTGAAATTCACCCCTGTCTTAAATCACACCAAAAACCTTTCCTACCCTGTCAGCGAAGAACATTATTTAATATTACACTCTGAATAGAATCGGACAAACGATATTCCAAGAATGTTCCTGGAGCGTTCAATAATATTCTTTGACAGAGTGATCAGTGTCCCTTTCAAACTTTTGTCACATACCTCCAACAACACAATTCGCGCAGACATTTCACCGAAGATTCTTCGTAGAAAATCGGTACGTGCCTCGAAAATCTCCATGAAATGTGTCCTTCCAATTATTTACACACCGAGAAAAAATCCATTAATAAAAAATGTTGACAAATCTTGATAAATAGTTGATCATTTTGAAAAAACGTTTTCAATAACACTTTTATCGTAAACTGATTAAAATTTTATCAAATTACGTTGAAACAAATCACGAATTTCATCACAATACTGTGATCTAATCACGGTCAGCCCACAACCAAAAAATGAAAACTTTGAAAATGGTTCCACTTTCAAGATGAACACCTACTCATCAAGATTTGACAAACAATTTTTTACTAGGGAAAATGTAAAACGTAAAAAAGTTGGAACAATAACTATAAGGTTCCAAGGTTCACAGAATCGTCTTTTCATCTAACAGCATTTGCTCTTCTTTCAACATTCTGCATTAAGTTTACTTTTGCATTAGCGTCATGTTTTCATGCCCGCGAAGAATCTACGTAAACTTCGTGCCATTAGGGCCCCTCAAACCCCCGATTCTCCTCTCAACATTTCCACGGTCCTCCGGCGCCGCTCCGGAGCCCACTCTTGTCGAAAAAGAGCGTAAGAGCTGAGCGCGGCGCTCGTTTACGTATCGACGGATTGGCCGGGACGCGGCTCGTTGAAACGGCTGGCAACAGTGTGTCCTGGGCGTGTGGCGCGGCGCCGGCCGGACCGCGGGGACCGGGCCCCGGAGCTCACCTCGGGTTGGCGCCCCTCGGCGGTCGGCTCGCAGGGTCGCGTGGTCCTGGCGCGCTGTTGCCCGGGCGGCATGACTCCTGGCGTCCCCACCCCGCGCACCACCTCCTCACAGCGCACCTGCTCCGTCGCGCGTCCGTCCGGGACGCCGGGACCAAGCCGGCGCCGCGTTGCCGGCGCACGGTTCGCGCTCGCGCGGGGCCCGCCGGACCCGTCGACGGGGGCACCGTCCCACTCGCGTTCAACGGGGCACGCAACCAGACGTCTGGGGCACACTACTACTGCTGTTGCGGGAGCGCGAGTCTAGATGGCCCGGCCACTGCGCCGACACTGAGGCTACGCTGCAGCCGCCGCGGCCTCCTGGTGGTCCACCCCGCGGCGCCCCACCCCTAGTACACCATCATCCACTGCCAGGGCCCCGATAGTATCTATCCCGCCCGCAAGCTAGTCCGATCTGTCAAACTTCGCGAAATTGGGTCAAAATGTGAAGGGAATGCG